>CAAKHG010046355.1:0-11513 GCA_901007715.1 Dactylopterus volitans
CCGCCACGCGTTCGGCTGGCAATGAGGAGGCCGCAGACCGCGGAACATCCACTTGAACTGAGCTCAACTCTGGAGCAATGGCAACCGAGGCGACCGCCAATGAGAGCAAAGGATTCAAAGGAACAAACCGCTAGCAATTGGCTATCAGACCGTCTTCTGACTGACTTTTACAAAAGTCACCATCAGGAATGAAGATACTGAGAATCTGCGGCCTACTTTTCAAGTAAGAAGTGCAAGAATTGGCAGGTCCCGTTCGTACGGCTCTTTAATGGGTGCAAATCAAGCGCATTTCTTTCACGGTGGCCAAACGACAACAAAAAAAAAAAGGTCTCTAACCCTTTCTCGAAGGCTAAAACTGTCACCATGAATAAAGTTACGATCAAGTTAGCAAAATTTTTTTCCCCACTTATATTTTAAGAGCCGTTTATGTGGACTTCGATCGCGCGATTTGTCCCCGACAATCAAGGTAGCAAGTTCCAACATGTGGGAACCGACAAACAAATAAGACTTTTGCGGTTTTGGGGTTGAGACTGCGCCGCTTAATTTGAAAAAAAGTAACAGTTAAAAAGGCGGCACGTTCCCAGCATTCGTTCCTCGATGTGAGGCTCCTCGAGTCATGAGCTGAAACCAGCGAGCAGCACGGCCGCCTCTCAGGCGGGTCAAGCAGACCCCGCCTGAGGAGGAACTTGATTGACTTCGTAATTGGATGCTAAAGACGGTAAATGTGAGTTAACGCGAGTGTGTTTGAGCCCTTGAGCGGCTGCTGGAGGAACAACGCGCCGGCGCAATTTCATCCCTCTCCCGGAGCCGCCAGAATAAAACGATTGAATTATGAATTTAGAGTTTTTGCAGCCTACAACAGAAGGCGACGCTGGCCGCTACAGAAAGCCCCCCAACCCCCCCCCAAAAAAACAAAAAAAGCACACAACGCTCCCTCAGAAATGGCTTCCAGAAGCTGCGAGTGTTTGCGGTTTAATTCACATTTCTGCTGCGCGCCCGGCTTAGCCTCTCCCTCATCTTGTCTCACTTTCAACATTTTCAGCGTGCCAGTTCTTGCCAAAAAAAAAAACAAAAAAAAAAACCTGCTCGCACTTTTAATATCCAGCGGCTTGTAGGCCCGAGTGGCAATAATTCAGCCTAAAGCCACCACTTGTCTCGCAGCTGCGTTGCATTATGCACCATTCAGGCTGCTGTCAGTGGAGAAATTGGTACGTCTGGCTCTCCTTTGATTGATTTCCCACCCCCCCGAATGATTGCCGGGACGTTGCTGGCTTAGACAGAAAGTCCATCTCTGTCCCTTCAAAACCTGAAAGCCACATCGGCGCACACTTCAGTTAGTCAAAGTTTTTTTGGGGGTTCTTTAAGCTTTTACCGTGCTTGACTTTGGTTCTAGGGGGCCTTGGACCCTCAGTATGGTCACTGCCGCCATCAAGGAATACGCTCGTTCGCCTGATAAACAGCCGAAAGCTAATACGGCGGCGGCGGCAGCAGCAGATGTCCTACGCAGGCCTGATAAGGCTACGCGGGCAGTCACGGAAAAACAGGACGCTTTGTGCTCTCTCTCGCTTTCTTTGTAGCCCACCCACCACCACCACCACCACCACCCACCTCCCGTCTGTGTTTGTCTGGTAATGACCCCTCCAGTTTTCTCTGCCGGGAGCATCATCGCGGCCCTTTGTCTTAGGGCCGAGCGGCCGCTTGAATGTGGCGCACGTGGTCCAAGGCGGCCCGGGCTGAATGCATTAAGCGAGGGCTCTAAAAGGAGCGCAGCTGCCGTACAGACAAACAAGCTATATGTCAATTCATGTTCCTTAGCAACGCCCTCGTGTCTAAAAGAGGTCCTCATCAGCCCGCTCTCTTGCTCCGCAGCTATCAGGTGCCTTTTGTTTGCCGGGGGAACAACAAAGCGATATTTTTAGTCTCAGATTCCAGCTTTTTCGTATTTTTTCCTTTGAAACCCTTTTCAAACAAAAAAAAAAAAAAGAAAAGAAAAAAAAGGGGGGGCCATGAGCTTGTAGAGCAAACAATATCGCTCTTGACAAACGGCACATCCTCGGTGACTCACCGACATTGCAGGTATTTATACTCGCGGTTCCAGTGAATGATATAATGATTCACGCCGCGCAACAATAGAGCCGACAAGTCGACAGCTAGACTGAATTAGTTTGAGATATTGAGTCGTGTCGGCCGCTTTCCAAAGCGCGCGCTGCAATCCTGAGCTCGTCTAGATGTTACAGCATGCGAGGGGCATAAATAATTCAGAGTGGCCCATATTGATGGTGTTTCTATTATGCCGCTGGTGCAAAACCAGAAAGGGGGTGGGGGTGGTAAAAAAAAAAAAAAAAAAGGAAAAAAAAAAAGTTAGATGCTGCGAAAGTCTCAAATGTCATTTTGGGAAACAAACTCAAAGGGCGGCCATTGACTTGCTCGTTTCGGACTGATTTAGGAAGCCGCTGTGATGTGCCGATAGTCTATCGATACACAAACGCAAAATATTGGCCGTATATCAAATGGAGTGCAAAGGGGGGTGCGATATTTATGACTGCTTGATAATTCCATTTTGCTGCGACCAAAAAAAAAAAAAAAAAAAAGATTGAAGTGAAAAGAACGGGCTGAAAACTTGCCCTCAGAAACACAATCTGCAGTTGAAAAAAGGTAGTAAATTGCAGTATTTTATCACAACGCTCAGCATATGAAGAGTGTTGGCTTGATCTGAGCCACAGCTGAAAGAATTAGCATTGGCATGATTCCCGGTTGTAATCAGGAGCTTGTAGATTTAAGATTTCCCATTCATCCTATCGCCATCATATATGGAAGCCTGTAGAAGACCGTATTAAAATGATAATGCAGGCATGAAAATCAAGTTCTTATTTCTCAGTAGCTTTAGAATCCACACAAGCAGGTTGCCTGAGTCAAAATTAAAATTCAATAATCCAACTTTCAATTTAATTTTCTCATAAGGAAATAAACATGTCATTTTTTTCCCCCCATTTTCAAATTGTCCCAAAACACAATTTCATCATCATTCTGACTCTGGTATTGCTTGCTCAAGTTGAAAATCCATTTTCAGCATTTCCAATCGTGTTTGCATTTTCAAATTTGAACTGAAAATTGAATATTGTTCACTGTAAAGCAGGTAAAGGCTTTTTTTTTTTTTTTTTTGCATTTTCAAAATTGTTAGAAAATTGTACTGCCATTTTAATCAAGATGCTAAAAGAGGATCGCAACATGTAGATGCAATACTGAAGATGGGAGGCGCCGTTTCCCCCGATCCAATTTGAATACACACTGTTGCCCTTAAAGTTGGAATAAAAATTTTTTTTTACCTCTTGTAATGAAATCAACGTGACGTTATTATAGATATATAAAGTAATAACCTTCTCGAAACTTTATTATTCAATCAAAGGTGATTACAGATGTCTATAAATAGGAATAAACGAAATTATTTGTAATCAAATTAACTACTGGGAACCCTGTGGTCCACAATGCAGCAGGTCAAGTCTTTGAAAATGAAATGTCAAATCTTCATTTGAATATTTTGAGAAAAATCACCTCCTCCTTGTGTTTATGACTTTGATTCCGTTCATTAAAAATCTATTTCTAATGATTAAATTGCACTTCACATTTTCAAAGTTTCCACAATATCTGAATCTTGTCGACTGCACGGCGGGGCTCAACTTTGAAGGCATGTCAAATTTTTTTTTTTTTGACATTTTCATTTTAATATCGTCACGGAACTCCCATGTTGGTATGAGAAATTTAAAAATGTTAAATTTTGAATCAAATATGCACTTGCATTGAAAACTATTTAGGACTTCCATCTTCACATTTACATTATCATTTGAATGCCGTCCTCTCCAGGCTTCCGTAGCTTACGCTATGTATTTAAATCATTAGCACAAAAGGAAGCTGATTAGCACGCAGACCAGATTTGGTGGAACGCACGAGGGGAAACATTTTGACCGCAGTCCCGAGCTCCCAATCTCGCCTCTTTGCGAGGGCAAGACTAATAAGCCATTTGCCGCAGCCGGAGGAATGTTTCATTGTTTGGATCATTATTTTCTACTCAAGACTTTTGCTGGAAGGAGCGATTCATCGAGAGGGACTGAAGCCGCATTGTCCAATCAAATCCCTTTAAAAAGTGCGCACGGAAAGTAGGAGACTTTGTGGCTTGAAGAATTGCGCTAATCCTGCGGGGTGGAGGGGAGGGGAGGGGGGGAAAAACCGCTGTGATAACTTTCTAGCGCTCTTAACTCCCGCCTGAGGGGGGTATAAACTGATAAGCCTTCAAACAGGACTTCTTGGTTTATATTTTATTTTCTTTAAAAAAAATAAATAAATAAAAAAGGTACTCGGCACACAAACAGCATTGCACGCTGTTTTGCCTGAGGGATGCTTCAGTCTGATCACAGCGCCGGAACATGTGAGGGCAAACGTAGGAGCCTCACATCACCTCTGCACACGTTTGAGCCGAGCGATTCCTTCGCAGGGCCGGAAAGCGCCAGAGTCCTCCTAAATCTCGCGTTGTCACTTTTTAAGTCATTATTCTGAGTCCGCGGAGCCTGGAGGTGCGACCCGCCGCTCCAAGACGGCCCCCGGCTGACATCAATCCGACAGCTGCCTCCTATAAAAGCCACCGCGTACGCAGCTTATCTGGGAGCGGAAAAAAAAGGCCGTTTTAGCGGCCTCACGGGAGCCATTGCGCCCGAAAGGTCGCGGACGTCCGATTGCGAGCAAACGGGCTGGAAAGGCCGTGTTCCTCCACCCAGAGGCGTCGAGGTCTCACTCCCACTAACAGCTACACCAACGCCACGGCGATACGCAGTCGCGCACGCGGCTAAAAACCCGCCGCCGACTGCGGAGCATCTTCCGCGGCGGTGAGCTAATCCCTCAGCATTCCATCTAGCCGGCCGATAGCCACTGAGCTGGTTGCGTAGCAAAGCATCAGCAAATAGGATAAAAAAAACCCCAAAAAAAACCTGTTCAAATATTTGTACTACAAGTTACCTCAAACTGCAAAAAGAAAAAAAAGAAAAAAAAAAGTTAAAATGAGGTTTGCGCTCGGAGGTGGGCGCAGCTGTGTCAGATAAATTGGCACAAGTGGAAAATAGCGCGCCTGCGTGTGCGCTTATTAAGTCTATTGACGTGTATTGATCACTCGGTGGTGTCGCGTTGGAGGGGAGTGTGGTTTTATTTTTTTGTTTTGTTCTTTTCCCGATGGTTGCTTACGTTGTGTCCGTCCCATTTATATGAATTAAGGTAGCCAGAATATTAGGAACGCCTCCAAGTGCAATTTTGACTCAGTTTAATGGAGCTCAATTTCCATCCATATCAGGGCACAAACCGGAGTAATTTTTAAAGGCAACACTTATCTTTGCCTAGCACCAACCATTTCTTCTGCTCAGATGCTAACTGGCTACACAGCTAATTCTGGCTAAGCTGCCGTCATTGGAGGCGGATCGATATGGATATAACAACAATAATCATAAGGAAACTGACTGAATGAGGGGCTGATGAGTTGCTACGCTAGCTTTGGAATCGGTTTTATAAATTGGCAACACACTTTATTTTTTAGCACCGATGAAATCCAAAGACCCCACTGGCCTATTTGAATCCATAACTTTACGCTATTTTATACTCCACCATCTCAGCCGCCGGCCCACTGTAATATACCATATGAAATTAGGTGTTTGGTGTTTTTTGCGTGCCGAGATGTCTGGGAATCGGCCTCCAGAGTTTGGCGGGTCGTTAAAAATAGCAAACAGGCCGATTCAAACTTTGATTGGTGCTCACAAGTGACCCAGATCTCCGCCATACATAACATAAATCCTAATTTTAGAAGTGTGGAAGCGCGAGGAGTCTGCAGCGCTCAGTCTCAACAGCCCGTCGGGTGTTTATGGAGAACAGGTAGCCCACACACACACACACACACACACACACACACACACACACACACACACACACACACACACACACACACACACACACACACACACACACACACACACACACACACACCCACCGCCTGCACTTGTTGCTATGAAAAGCCCCGCTTCGCGCTCGCCCTCGGAGACGCTCAGACACAAACACAGCCGGCGTGGACCCGCGACGTGGCGCCTCGCGTTCGGCGCTTTTTCAGCCATTTGGGAGCACAGGCGCGCACGCTGGGAGCGCAGACGGGCAGAAACGGGCGGCTCCTTACAGATTCATCTCCAGCGTGTTAAAACGGTTGTTCGTGTACGGCACGAACTGCCGATAGGAGCGCGTTTTTCGCGGAGGTTATCATCCCCAGTGGGGCGGCAGGGGGGCTTCACATGCAAGTTTCTCGGGGTGCTGCAGAAGGGCCTCGGTTTGATCTCCCCCCCGCCGATAACGTCATTTACGACTTACGGCGACGAACCCGCGGGGGGGATGACAAACAACGTATAATGATGCTCGCGCGGGAGCGAATCACGCGATCAACGGCGGCGGTGGATCGCGCGCATCGTCGGAGGCCCGGGCGGGACGGCTCCGTTTGCCTCTTGTGGTTTCGGTTCACAGGGTATTACGTTGCCCACCGCGTTAGGGGCGCCGGCGGAGGCCTGACAGATGCTGAGCGGCGAAACCCAATCGGCTGTTTGCGCTGCTCGGTGACGCCGGGGCGACGTGTGCGGCGGCGGTAACTGTAGCCGCGGCGGCCGTCTTGCCCTTGGGGGAGGAGGGGGAGCTCTCTGTGGACGCATCGCTTTTGTTTGCGCGACCGCAGAGGGGCTGCTAGGCAACGTCTTGTGCAGGGGTTAACGCGCTGACGGAGAGGCTCGTGCCCACGGCGGCGCGGCTCGCACCGCGGCCACGTCGAGAGCGGCATCAGGTGACGGCTGAGAAACCAGCTCCCCTGCACAAACATGCCATTTATCAGCTTTCGTGTTGCCCCTCTAAAAGCTGGACTGAGCATTTTTTTTTTTTCCTCTACAGCTCGAAAGTGAGAGCAGACTGGCTGGTTGGTGTTTGTTTTTTTTCCAAGGCCGAGCAGGTTGGCTAGTGCCTCGTTCACGCTATGTGACTTTCAAAGACGTCGGGAACTCGCCCTGTGGGAATTCTTCCACACACACACACAAAAAAAAAAAGAAGACGACCAGTTGTGGTTCACGCGCTACATGACTGGGCAGCGCTCGCAAGGGCGCCTGAGTCCGCCTGCTCGCCAGTCTACGTTTGGTCAAGTTCCAAACGCGTCCCAGAATTACGTCTCTCCGGGGCAAGTGACCAACGTTATTAAAACGAGGAGAAAAATAGGGGCGAAACGCTGGTTTGTCTTGTTGCCGCTTGCACATCAATTAACCCTCCTGTTGTCTTTGGGGTCAATTTTGGCAGCATTCACTGGTGAATGTCTGAATAAATATAGACAGTTGTTTTTTTTTGCTTCATATTCAATGACCTTTCCTAATTTTAATGTTTTATTTAAAAGGCCATTTTAGGTAGTCAACAAACAAAGTACCTGGCACATTAACTTTTTTAATTAGCAAATAATCATTTCCTGGAGATTAAAACTGACCCCAAGCATAAAAGATGTTTGTACATTTAAAAAGGCAACAGGAGGGGTAACAATGCGTGTAGCCTGTTCCCAAATTTATTTCTGGTTGGTCCCCCCTCGGTGCAGCAACAGTGGCCCATGTTGGACTTCCTATTCATAGATGTCATGCAGTTTGATTGAGTATCAAATTGAGGCCGTCCACACATAGGCGAGTTTGGGTGTATCCGAAAAATTTTATTTTTTTTGGACCTTTAATCAACGCGGAACTGGACGTTTTTGGAGCTTGAATACGCAATTTTTTTTTTTTCAAATACAGGTCCCAGAGTGATCAAATCTCAAAACGCCAAAATCGCATTTCTGTGTTTTGCAACCCAGACGCATCTTTTCTGCGAACGATGACGCCTTAGCCCCGCCTTTTCTTCAACCCGCATGCACTGACCCCGCCTACAGCAGCAACGATGGCGGGGTGGCAGTGCTGCGCTGGCGCTCCAGACGCTACTGAGCCCGTTATGGCCGCGTTTTTTTTCTTCTGTTTTTGGTGTATTTGGTGTATTATAAAAACAAAAAATTAGCACCAAAAATTTTGCGTTCCCCCACCGCAACACGACCCAATCTACCAAACACCTCGAAAGCTAACTTAGCACACGTCGCCTGCTTTGCTTCGGCCACACTGAAACCGCGCAACCCTCATTATTCCCGTGTCAACAGCCGTTTTCGGTAGCTTGAGGGATCAATGCTCAAACAGTCCTGCGGAGAGTTCCTGGAGCGCCGCCTTTGCGGACGTAGCCGGGTCGCTAGCGTTGCGAGTTTATCCTCAGGCATATTCGTCATCAGACATCAGAACACCGGTAATTGTACTGCTGAACAGGAACATGCTAATGCGCTAATGTGCTCGCTGTCGCTCCCTTCAACTTGTAACACCTCCTTGCTTTTTTGTTTTTTCTCGGTCCCAGCCTCTGTTTTGAGTTACCAATTCTCAAAAATGTGGCCAGCTTTAAAACCTAGAGGAGAATGCTCCCCTCGCTCTGGGTTCGTCCTGCTGCAGAGACGCTTCGCCATCAATATTTCACGTCCTGATGACCCGGCAGCGAAAGACAGCGCAAATGATAATGAAGTCTGGTTGAGGCCAGCCGCCACAGCCCTCCGCCGCCTTCCCCTTGCTCCGGGTTTATTCCCTCCACCCGTGGGAACTGCGCAACAGCGATCAATAGGACTATAATTTTGCTGCGTATGGCGGAGGACAATGTAATCCGATGATGCCGCTGCTTTGGCAGCGAAAGAGAGCAGGCTGGTGGAGAGGCGTAATGAGATGCAGTGTCTGCTGACTGGATGCAGGCAAGATGCTATTCGGCGCTGGCTGGGAGTCGCTACGTGGGCGCTGCCTTGGCGATGACCCGCCATGAGGATGTGGATTAGAAGTGCTGGTTATGGATTAGGCACGCCGAACGTCAGCTCCAGTCGCCGCCGTTACTTTTCGGCCCGCTAAGAACACGTAAGTCTCGCGACGCAGCTCTTCAGGAGCCCCTTTTTTGCACCGCCAAGAGGGGCGCACCTCACCTCGGCGGCTCAGACAAAACTACCACACTGGCACAACAGAAGAGGAAGAAGAAGAACGGGGGTCCAAGCTTAGGTGAACCCAAAAAAGCAATTTGGGCAGTGCTGTAAGTGTTGCGCCGCCTGAAAAGTCGGAGCACGGCGAACTGCCGCTAGAACAGGCCGTTCTGATGCGCGTGTGGAGGCAAGAACTGCTTGATTTGATTCACTGACGGTGGAGGGAGGTGTGATGCTGATAACCTCGGTGGATGTTCAGGGGATTCATGAGCTGCTCAACCACACTGAACCAAGCAATAACCCCCCCCCACACATCGATGTACTGTTACCGATCAGATATTCAACAAGGTGCTGGGAACGTTCCTCGGAGATTCTGGTCCATATCGACATGATGGCCTCACGCGGTTGCTGCGGGATGTGAATCCCCTGTTCTACCACATCCCAAAGGGGGCTTTCATGGACATTGAACTCGCCGTCATGTTCCAGAAGTGTTCCAGAAGCGTGCTAAGAACACCGCCTCGCCCTTTTAACTACCAGGTGTGACACCTGGTGGGGTCGTCTGCTGCTGTGGCCCATCAGCTTCAAGGCTGTCGTGGGTTCAGAGATGCTCTCCTGCAGACCTCGGTTGTAACAATGGTTCACTCAGTAACTGTGGTCTTTCTATCAGCTGGAACCAGTCTGGCCTTTCTCCTCTGACCTCCTTCTCTCCTCCCAGAGAACTGAGCATCACTGGGTATCTCCTCTTTGTGGGTCCATCCTCTGTAAACCCCTAAAGATGGTTGTGTGTGAGAACCCCAGCAGATCAGCAGCTGCTGGGACACTCAGACCAGCAACCACGACGCCTTCGAGGCCACTTAAACCACGCTCCTTCCCCATTCCGACGCTCGCCTTGGACTTCAGCTCAGTGCTCTGAACCGCATCATACGCCGATCACACGCCGCCGTGTGATTGGCCGATATCCCCGTTGGACGGCCTGCTCACCGACTGAACTGAACCTAGAATGAGAGGAAGGTGCATGCATGGAAGGTGCTGCATCTCATCAATGCTCGGTAGAGTTTTGCTTGTTAAGGTGCTCAACTAACGCTTAGAGAACACACACTTGCACAGCCACGCTCCCTCACATGGGATCGAGGTGGTCATGCACGTGTGTGTGTGTGTGCGTGTGCTGAGCGGGTATGTTGGGGGGGGGGGCTCTTTCCAGTTGTGCACCGATGTATTTGACAAGGCCGCCTCAAGTCAGAGAAAGTAGGACTCGCTGTCCGCGGATGACGCCGCCGCACGCGCTCAACAATGCCACCTGACCCTGAGACATATGTTCCCGTCACTCCGCGGCATCGGCGGAGGCCTGATTAAAGCGCCGCCTTTTGCTCCTGCCCTAATAAACACAATAAAGGAAGAAAATTAAACCAAAAAAAAAAAAGAAAAAAAAGGGTTATGCTCAGCGGCGTCTGGTTCGCATGCCAAGTATTAATCTGCCGGCATATTCGCCTCCATTCCGTAATCTTGGGCTGCGTGTCGGGATCTGATTTGGGATCACCAAACTCGGCTCTAGTTCAAATAGGGGAAAAAAAAAAAAAAAACGGGAGCCAGACGCTGGATCGGATCGGCCCACGCGGCTGAAAGCGGGCCAGCGTCTGGGGGCCGCGTGGGCCGATCCACTCCTAGCGCCGGTGCCCCGCGGGCCTGTTCTCAGGTCTGCGTGGGGCACCCCGACACGGCCTCCCCGACGCGTCCGCGTGGGAACGGCGAGGACCTAATTAGCACAGTGACACTTCTTTGGAAAAACCGCGATTTTTGGGAACGAAGGTAAAACGTGGGGGGTTTTGGAATCTGACGATCTGAGCCTTTGCCGTCTCTTTGTCAGTTCCAGAAAGAAGAAGAAGAAGAAGAAAGAAAAAAAAGAAAAGAAAAAAAAAAGGGAAGTCAGAAGAAATCAACAGCTTCCCGTCAACCGCTCCGCTTCGCCATGGCAACACTTGTGGCACTAAAATCCAGCCTAACCTGCTCTTCTTCACAACTTATCTCCATGAAGGTTAACAGTCGGTACCAATCGCCCGGCCGCCGGCCAGCCAGCCAGCCAGCTGCTGTTTATGAATAACTGCTGCATCGCCTAGCTATCAAGTTACCAATAACAAAAAAAAAAAAAAAGAGTGAGGAACGTTTAAGTGGTTCAGCTTGGGGATCGGAGCACAAACACTATTTCTTTATGTGGTATTTTACTACAATTAACACCGTGGTCTTGTGTCGGACCGGATTACTTTGAAGCAGGTTATGAACGTCAAAATGTTTGGCACATTTGGGGACGATTGGAGGCGCCTGGCGGGATGATTGTCACATGACACCTGAGGGGGGGAGGTTCTAGAGAAAGTTCACAGGTAGGCGTGTGTGTGTGTGTGTGTGTGGCTGTAATTTGATTAGGCAGTCAGTTGTTCTTTAATATGGCAAATCAAAT
>CAAKHG010046366.1:0-19468 GCA_901007715.1 Dactylopterus volitans
AAAAGCAACCCCCCCCCCCCCCCCCCTCCACCCGCCCGCGCGGGGAGCGATGAGATGAAGCACCGCTCGGCTGCGACATCTGAGGAGTGTTACTGCTTTCCAGGCGACCTCGGTGGGTGGGAAAAGAATAAGAATAAGAAAAAAAAAAAAAAAATCACATTAGCTGGCAGCTTCTTCCTCTACTGCAGCTCTGATTAAACCGCAGCGCGCGATCAACGTTGAGTAGAGTTTGGCTTTTGTAGCTTACATTCCGGTGCGCCTCGCTGCGCAGTAAATGCAATTTGCGGTCGAGCTTTCAAACAGCCGTACTGGGCGGCTGGTCCACTACCTAGTGGACTATAATGTGAGTAAGTAAATGGTGTTTTTTTTTTTTTTTTTTTTACCTTAACGGTTGTCAAAGCGCTTTACCGACTGAGCCATGCCGCCCCGAGCTGATGTGTACGACACTGAAAACAGACGTGAAGCGCATGCAGTATGTGTCCATGCGGGGCGGACGTGAGCGGGAAAACCCCCGTTTCCACACCGCAGGCCGTCGGGATCGAGAATAATCGCGATGCGAAAATAGCAGGACGCTTCCACCGCCAGAGGAATTCTAAATATAACATCTGATCTCCCAACCGAATGTGATTTTTTTTTTTTTTTTTGTTGCTAGTTTTCATCCACCCTGCTGATAAAGAGGCAAACAAACAAACCGACCGACCCCCGGTGGCGGAATTAATAATCCTCCCGCATGTCGCTACAATGAACAACGACGTCTGTGTTTGTTTCCATTAAAAGTCGCCGCGCGTGATCGTTTGGATCGGACCGGCAGATCTCATTAGACAAAAAGTGTGACTCCTTGCTCTCTTCCCGCATTAACCCCCCCCCCGGCAATCAAGCTTGTGTCTGTCAGGGATTCTGCCTGGTAACCAACCCCCGGCCAGCATTGCCAGCTTTTACGGATGCAAACCAGCCCCTCACCCCCCCCGCCCCACATCAGTATGCAACACCATGGCGAAGCCGTGCATGCCGATGATGGCTGGAGACCCTCAGGCGGCGTTTCAGGCTAGATTTTAATGGGGCAGTAAGGGTCAACTGGAGAGGAGAGAACAGTAAGCCTCTCCAGTTTCCTGTGATAGTTGTTTTAGCAGGACCAGGGCACCCCAGGGGGGGAGGGGGGGTAGGGGGGGGGTGAGGGACCTGTTGGGGTTTGAATGTAGAAGAAGTTGACCTTCAAAACAGTGTCAAACTCTATTCCCCGCAAGGCTGCGGAGTTTGAGGTCGGCTGCCTTTGAGTCCTGGCGGCCGGCAATTAGCAGTCACATTGACAAACAGGCCAGCTGCCCTTCACTATCAATGTAGCGATAATAGGTTAAATACTGAGGGGATGCAGCAACCCCGCGGAAACGTTTCCATTCTTTTGATGTGATGTCGGGCGCGTAATTGTCTTGTATCTAGTTTGCATGGAATGTTCTTGTTGTTGTTGTTTTGTTTTTTTTGTCCACCACCCGAACATTTGTCCTTGTTGCACATGCTGCGGAAATACATACCTGGATGGGAGCCGCGGTTTGTTTGTTTTTTCCTGCAAATAATACCTCATTTTTTTTTCTTGTAGGATTTAGCTTAAATAAACTTCTCTTAAAACAAAATTTCCGGCAAAAATTCCCAGCTTCGCTCTTTGAATCTGCCTCTCAGTGAGGGGCGGGTGTCGTACCAAAAGGGCTGACAACTCTGACTGGCAGCGCTCACACGTGCTCAACGTGCCGTTGTTGGTCAGTAAAGCTGACTATAACAGAGAGGGGGGGGGGGTTGCTCTCTAAGCATTAGTTTAAACCCCTGTTATCATGCCGCCCTCAGTATCTGTGTGAAGGAAACCAATAAACGGTGGCCCCTGAGGCGTTCTGACCCAAACTGGACCTCAAACCGCTATGCCCATAAGCTACAAGCTGCTCCGGATGTCTCAACAAGACACGCATTAACCTTTCCCGCGTTACTTTTCCTGTGGAGATCTCACACTTTGAAGCGCTTCCAATTTAACCTTCATTTAACTTTTGTGTCATGCGCTCCCGAGTGCCCCATTTTGACAGCGGAAGCCTTTAGAAGTCGGAAAGGGCCCGCGGCTATGGATGGCATATCAGCGCATCTGTCTGCTCCGTCGCCAGGTTGAAGAGCGAGGAGCCGGCTGTTTGTTCTCCCGCCGCCACTGACTGGGTATCGCTGCCGCTCGGCGTCGGGAGGGGCACTTTCAAAAGGAATAACGCTGGGACAATTAATCAGATTTCTCCTGCAAAATCACCGACCTGCTTATGTTCTTGTAGCTGGCGCTCCTTCTAATATAGTCTCCTCCGTGTGTTTTAGGAAAATAGTGGGCTTTGAAGCTTAAATGCTCCTCTGGAGGCAAGTCGCTCATTTGGTTCAGTCATGGCCGGTATCGAGCGCTCGGGCGTCACCCAAAACGAGAGCGCCGCAGTCCGTGAAGCCAAGACAGCGTGCTGAAAGACACAAAATTGCAGTTGGAGCAGGGAGGAGCGGCGCCTTTCACATTAAAAACAACAACATTTGGACTAATTGCCGAAGTATGCCGGGCGCGTATTTTATTCATCAGAACCATCAGCATCGAATTCCGGAGGAGGAAAAATCAGCTATTCGTTTTCCAGTTTTTGATTGTTCTGGGCGAGAGTGAAGCAGGGATGTAGGATGCTTGATCAGAAAAGAGGCAATCATGTCTTACAGGAGTGTAAATCTCCTCATATGTTGGCATTCACGTTGAAAATGTCTTACCGCCTCTATAGAAACACTGCTGCTGATTTATCCTGACTAAAATTTGGCAACAAAGTAGAGTATCCTGTGTATGCATGTATATATGTGCATAAATACACACACACACACACATACATATATGCTTATATATGCACAAGTATACTTACATATTTATGGCAGAAATCTGCCAGTGCTGAGAGACCACCACATTTTTTTTTGTACCTGTATCTGTATCCTCCAAACCTGTAACCGCATAAATCCTCTTCTTTTGGTGCAGAAGCTTCTCGGACTGTTGCAATATTTCTCTGCAGTTTTAAATGTTTTGCCGCGGGCGTGTTGCAGCATAGATTGACGCGGGCCATTGTTGGGTTTCCTGGTAAAATGCTCTCATAACATAAAATACCAATACTTTTGCTCGAAAACAACTCATAACTGCACCCACCCGACTGCGGAGATTTTACCCCTACCATATTAACGTAATTGATGTGTACTGCGTGTATAAATATGCACAGTTACACACCTCATCTGGTGTGATTTTATCATGAGCCACCGCGGGTGATGACCTCATTGGAACCAATCAATTTGAATTTGTGCACCGACGCCAGCTTTTCCCATCAAACTGTGTTTTTTTTTTTTTTTTTTTTTTTTAGTATCTTTGTAATCGACTTATTAACCAAACAAGTCGTCAAACTCGATTTGGGCTACACAACCATGACCGGTGTGTGCGCCGCCACGCAGCGCTTGAGGCAATAATGAGTCTGGAAGGAAAATCGGTTTTTTTGGGGTTTTTTTTTTTCTTTTTTTTAAGCATCCAGGGCTGTGACAGGGCTTCTCGGGCTCGAGCGGCGATAAAGTGAGACAGTGAAGATCTGCTTTGCCGCTTTGATCTGGTCGGCATTCCCACTTAACTTCTGATGACACTGCATTCGGAGGACGGCAGCGGGAACGCCACGCTTTCCCTCTGACTTTTACCTCAGATGCTCTCAGTCTTCAGCCTGAATCGGGGAAGGGGGGGGGGAAGCAGCCACCTAGAAAAGGGAAGTGGAAGACAAAATGCTTTCCTGATTACATAACGGATTCAAGAAAAGATTTCATGTCTCGCGCTGAGTCATTCCAACGCAAAAAAAAAGCATCTGGTGCTCAGCGTGCGTAAGACATTTCTGATTCTGCGCGCTCTTTTTTTCCTAATGACTTGAAACCACATTTGAATGCACAAAGCCGGGGCCCGCACGTAGAGGGCACTCTTAGCTCAGTTTTCCATGCAGTGACGCCGCTTGGAGGTTATTTATAGAGCAAGCGGCTTCAAAGGAGAACGAGAGACGGGTTTTTATTGAGGTGATGGTGCCGTTGCGCGAGATAAAATGAGCGGCTGAGTCGTTTGCTTTCAACTCCACAGACGATATTCGCGTTTTTGTAATTGTTGCTATATCGGGCCGTATTCATTTGGATTTCTCTGCTTTAAAGCGACAGCAGCGGCTTCCAAGAAAGGAAAAAAGAACAAAAAAAAAAAAAAAATCACTTTATTCGTGTTTGATTGTGGGGAGTTTAGCTGAAGGAAATAAAAAAAAAACAGCCTTTCTCTGGCTTCATTTGCAGTGAGTGGGAGGCTAAATTGTAGACTCGGTTCTGAGGGCGAGTTTTCTGGTTTTCTGGGGAAAAAAAAAGAAAAAAAAAAAAGGAAAGTCTTGTGCCTCCAAGACCGTTTGTCTGACTATCAAATCAGCCGCGAGCGTGAGAGCTCAGAGCAAACAGAGAAACCGTCCTGAATCAATCATCATCAGGCTGCGTCTCACCTCCTGGAGCAGTTCTGGCACCCATCGATTTCAGTCTTTATCGAGGCCGATCTCGTTTTATCTGCTGAGGAATATTCTGCTGTCCAAACTTGCTGAAGAAGTTCGGGGCATCGACACGTTCGATTTAGACGCCGCCGCAAAAACCCGCCAACGAGCGGGAGCGTCGGCAGGACGACGGGCAGCCTCGGTCAGTGCCGTTGCCGCCTCTCAACGCGTCCTTCCCTGCCAGCGTGTCCTTGCTTCATCCTTAGAGTGGCTGCTTTTTTTTTTCCTACTTCACAAGGTGAAGGGCTGGTGGTGTTTAATAAGTAACAAGTCGGCTGTGGATAAACGACTCGCCTGTTCGTTGTGAGTCACCGTTTCTTCTGAGAAATTAAGATTAGAAATTAGTCTGATGTGGAAGCAGGCGCTTCTGCTCACCTCGGGATTATTGTGCCTTCCCTTGGTGTCAGTTTGTTTTTTTGTTTTTGTTTTTTCAAGAATGAGCCATGAGATGGAAGTAAAGTTGCAAACACCAAGGTGCCATATTATTTTTCCCTGCATGAGACACCAGCAATGGAAAAACTCACATTAAAACCCCCTGGCTGCTTTTTATGCCCTCCCGGCTGCAGGAAATTGGTCAGACCAGCCCACCATGTATAGGTGAGACCACAACCATACTCCTCCACAAATATCTACATAAACCAACACCATCTCTATAGTACAAACTGAATAAATAGTTTTATAAATGCAAACCACTCTGCCGACTCAATAATACACCCACGTGGATAATCTTTTACATGACCACTGCCCAAACTCGTACTCTTCCCCCCCCGATCTAGGAATAATAGTTTGCTCTGAAGGAACCCGCTTGGGCCGGTCTCACCCTTTTTGCCTCCGCCCACTGCCGACGAGGCAACCAGGGGGAAAAAAAAAAAGGCGAGTACAGACACTGCTGGCATGAAATCGCAACACGCAAATGAAGCAACTTAATGTACACACAGGCGAAACCAACTTATCACTCCCAGAACAGCACGCCTTGCACAGTGACTACCACTGACTGACACTGGGTTTATGTTTTACACAGGCAGGACGGCCAGTCCCCCCCTTACATGCTTATCACTAACATGTGTTTGCCTGTCATTCCAACGTACTGTTTGTGTTAACGCAAATACGACATTCAGTCAATCATTTAGGCAACGGAGCCCCTGGTCTCCATTACATGCGGCATCAGGCGTTCAGGCGTCCAGAGAAGCCGCGGGTGCAAGCGCGGCGTTTTAGAGGGCGACGGGGTGAGTGGAGGCGCCGCAGCAGAAGGTCCTTTTGCACGGCAGACTTTTTTTTCCCACTGGCGAGAGCAGGAACTGTGCAGGTGGAATTAATGGCGTTAATGAGGGCTGCATTCATTCGGGGAAAGAAAAAAAAAATAAATTGTAACGTTAAAACGCCTAAACCTATTCTTGAGGGCATTCGAAACAAGGGAACCGGAGAGTATGCTCAATAAAGCCTCCTTTAAAAAGGTGCCTTATTAAGCTGCTTTTCAAAAAAAATTCAAATGTGTCTTGGAGATCCCCAGGATATGCCTTTCCATCTTGAGAACGTGACTCAAATCCTTCATTCTTTCATTCCTCCACGCCCCTCTGTTTCAGCTCTTCTCCAAACAGATGGTTTATGGGAGATGTGAACGGCTATGCCCATCAGGAAGCGGATTGGGCCTTGGCTCCGGCCTCGGCCGTGCCTACCCATACAGTTTATGTGCCTTTTTGTTTCTCAAACTATCTTGTTTTGGTCTATTTAGGGTTTAGTGGGACAATAAAAAATCCCGATTTAAGATGCCGTTTTCCCAGCTTAATCTCGAAAGTCTCGACTCCGCAATGCAAAAGACCCAACAGGGAGAACAGTCATAGCTGCGATGGCCAAACACACCGAGCGGAGTGGTGTGAATACAAACACAAAGAGGCAATAGATGATGCAGACTTTAGACTTTGTTCCACCCCTGTGGTGTCATTAATCACGACCTACAACCCAGCAGCGCAGACATTATTTGCTGGGCGGCCAAAGTTGGACAAAAGTCGGGCACCAGTTTTGGTATTTAATTACAATGAAACTGCTGACGTCCAAGCTAATATGCTGCAAGTCACAGCAGTTTCTCCAACACCTCCCATGCTACAGTATATATCTCCGACAACACCGCCGAAGCACCTCGCAATGTCTCATTTCTGTCTGCGATTCTGAAATGTATCACTTGACTGTTTTACGTTACCATAAAAATCCGTCCCGCGTCCAGCAGAGGCTGGTCTCAGAATCTGCGCACGTTTGTTCCTGTAATTATTCCACGTATTACCTGGAAGTAGATGTTTATATACAGATGATTATGGCCATCCACCCTGCAGGAGTGTCACTCCAGGAAGGTTGAAACTGCAGGAGGAGTTCAACATCAGGCCCGAGTGCCAGCGTGTCTTCGGTCTTTCCACATTACCTCTTCCCACTGCTCAGCTTGGCGAAAGCACGAGTCTCACTTCACGTCAGCTCACATCATCGCATTGCGATTCCTGACTGAGCACCTTTTTTTTCTCCGCCTGAGCTCAGGATGATTCGACCGATGCTCTTCTATGCACGTGGTTAGAAACATTGCCAACAATCGTCTGGGCTCAAACAGGCCAGAAGCAGCTTCAAAAATGAGAACCCGTTCATTTTCTACTCGCCGCTGCTTCCCGTCCGCGCAAGTAGCGAGTGCCGTGCCATCACCGCCAGCGGCGCTGTCGTGAGGAGAATTTTCATTTTTTTTGGGGGTGAACCATCCCTTTAATCACAGAGCCGGTTTCGTGAAGCCTCTTGACCTATCACACCGCAGGCAGCTATACTTAGGCATGTCCTGTCTGCAGAGTAAGGTTACCCAGAATTCATAGAGCAGCAGGTTGCATCTTTCATGCCATGATGTGAGGTAAAAAGGTCACCTGTCTGGGTACCCACTCAGACTGCGGATGCACGAACACATGCCTTATCCCCCCCCACCCCCATCTCTGAAGTGAAACTGCACCAGATGAGATTGTAATTCATCCCCCATTGATGTTTTCGACGCATTCTGCTGGTTTTGCCAGGCAGTCGTACACTTGTAGCTCCTAAAATTGTGTTATTGTGTTAATGAAAACAGTTATATTAAAGTTTTTATGCAAGAAACAAACTACTTTTCTTTTTTTTTTTTTTTTTACAAACAGATCCAATTATACCTTTTTTTTTTAAATGGCCACATCCCACTGAGCTTCTGATATTTTTTTGTAATCTAGGTACAGTGATTTATGCAAACGCATTTTGTTGCGTTGCACCTGACTGATCCCAAGAACGGCGATAGCGCCTCAATCAGGAGAGACAAGCAAAATGTAGGAAAGGAAAAAAAATGAATGTTCGAGCGGATGAAAAGCGGTTGCTCAGACCCTACAGGAATATTCGTAATCAAGCAGCATCTGCTCTGACCAGCGGCAGGATGCGGAGGCTAAAAGACCGATGGCATGATGGGGAGGTGGTGTAACGGCGGCATGGGAGAAATAAGGGCGCTGAAATAATCGTAAAAGCATATTTAAAGAGACAGCAGCCGGAGCGATGAAACCAGCTACACCTCAATTGACTCCAGTTTTAACAGCAGCAATTATGAGAAGACTGAATTGCACGACACTATATGAAATAAGCTTCATATAGAAACGGCAAAATGATGAAGTCTCCTGCTCGAGCTTGAAAGTTCAAATGTTCTTTTCTATCATTTTGCAGTGCAGCATAACACAGACAACAGTCCTGCCATTTTTATTTTATTTTTTTTTACATGGCATGTAGGCCAGCTCAGCTGACCAGGATAAACATTTTTGTCCAAGCTGGCTAATCTCTCAGATATCAACAAAAGAAGAATCAGGAAAGTCAACACTTAGCAAAAAAAGAATATTAACATTGTACGCGTCTCCTCCAGGATTAATAAAGTATTTCTGATTCCGATTCAACAGAATTCTGGTTTATGCTTATTGCCCATTTGTTTCTCTCAGTCATTGCAACACTCTAGTTGTTGGAAGTGAGATGTCCTATCAGACTGATCGCCGCTTCATGGGCCTCACTCATGTCGTCCTCTCCTGACTAGATCCTGGCTTGCGCTGTGCCAGCTCTCAGACGTCACTTTGGGTAACGCGTCTGCTAAATGAATCGTCGTATTGTACAACTGTATGACTGAACACTGGCACCTGCCATGAAAAGTGAGCTGTAAGACATTTTTTTTTTCTTTGGATACTGCTAAAAGTCTGGGTTGCACTCTAGCGCAGACGTGAATGGTTAGAGCTTTAGGGAAGTTAATCTTAGCCTCAAATGTTGAGGTCGGAACCACGTAGGAACGAGGCGAGGAACATAGTGAGGAAGCGCTCTCCCCCTTAGTCTGTGCCCGTAATAAAGAGAAATTGAATGATCAGAATGCTGTCCGATGAATTAATATTGTATAATCTCGTGACGCTGGATGTTTGAATTCTTCTTATTTCTGAACAATAATTGTCTCCTCCATTGTAACGTAGACCGCTCTGCTGGGTTTCTACATGTTTGCGATTGGTCAGACGCTGAAACCTCCCGCCCCCTTTTATGTGAGCGCGCACTGATCGAGATTGGAAAACCCTGGGTTCGACGAGCGAGTCGATAACCAGCTTCGTAGCACCGCTGATCTGGATTGCGAATATCTGGGTAGGTCGACCCAGGTAATGAGTCGGTTATCCAACCTGTCGGCAAATGAAACCAAAGCATGCTCGTCTGTGGAAAACTCTCGTGGTTTACTCATCCTTTAAAGAATCACTCAACGCCTTTAAAAACACACTTCGGAGGGCCTCGGCATTCCATCCAGTGTCAGCCGCCTGGGTCCAAAACTCCATGGAGAAGCCACCACACTTCTCGTCCCCCGTCACAGGTTCAGCAGTCGCCCAGAAGCATTTCCCGAATGTTCTAGATGGTTGAGAGACATTTCAAGACATTTCATGGGTCGGGCTGTTAGCATGTAATGCTTCCTCCCGTCTTGAAACAGTACCAGCATATAACGAATCTTCGAAACATCCGCATAAAAAGTGCTTGGTCTCTGACAAAACATCATGGTGCACTGGAGAAGGAAACCTCGACATGTGCCCAGTTCACCTGAAAACGGCTCCTGGTCCATAGCATGGGACTCCCGCCTGGAGGAGGGAGCTGCTGGAGTAGCCGGAGCGGCTCTGGAAACCGCAGAGGGTGAAGCTGAAGAAGCGGGTGAGGCGAGTAGAGCTAAACGATCAGTTACCTGAGACAACTGATCCACCAAGACTTGATTGTGGTCCCGGAGCGTCCGTAATGCTTGGCTGTGTTGGCCCAAAAGGTTCACCTGCATAGCCAGAGCTCTCTGGATGGTCTGAATCTGCGGTTCTGGATTTGTGGAGTCCATAGTTGGTCAGATTGTTCTGTTAGGCTAACTGAGCATATGGGACCCACCATGGAAAATCCACAACAGCAGGCAAAAATTCAAAACAGGAAATACCTTTTAATGTCCTTCAAATGGCGGGGGAAACAAAAAGAAAAAACAATCTCTGGAGGGGGAGAGTTTAGAGCAAAAAACAGCAGCTCAAAAAAGGGACTCTTCGTAGCGCGTAGGCAAACGCACGAAACAGAAGTCCTCTGGAAAATCAGGAAAAGAACAGATGGATGAAAAAAGAAACTCTTCTTAAAGTTCACAGGTGATGTGCTGGTCTTAAGGACGGGAAACGAAGGCTCTGACGACTAGTGGAAGGGAAACCAGCCTCTTAAAGCTGTGAGGATGATTAGTCTTGATAGGTAGATTCAAATCAGGTGTGTGGTGGAGAAGGTCAGCTCCGCCCTGCAGGAGAGAAAAGACAGACCGGAGAAAAAAAAAGCGAGGAGAACTACCAATGCCCAACACTCTGGATATCTTCTCCATTTATTTCTGACAGCAAAGGTAAAAAAAACCAAAACCCTCCGTCAATTTCGACCACATAACTCAAGACCCTACACCAATCAAACTATACAGGAATATGTTAGCAATATTCAAACATAAGGAGGTCCATAAGTGCACGTGGCACCAGGATTCCTTGGGGTCGCAGATCAATCATCGACTTTATAGTTGTGTCAGTCCATCTGCAGCCATATGTTTCAGACACATGGTGGTGAGTTGGATCAGATGGATAAATGGGTAGTGAAGGTCTGCTGGGAACGTCTGGCTGAGGACTCTGTCCAGGTGAGCTTCAACTGCCACTTCCGACAGAGCTTTGACTGCGTTCCCGGGGGCAGCAGGGAACATTGAGCCTCAGTGTTCAATGTTCCGGGCACCCATCGCCGAAGCGGCTGTCCAGAGCTGTGGTCACAAGGTCGTGGTGACAATCCCAGAACCTGCTGGTGGACACTGGAGGTGAGGGATGCCATCAAGCTGAAGAAGGAGTTCTACAGGGCACGGCTGTCCAGTGGGGCTGCAGAGGCAGCTGACAGCCGCTGGTGGGCCAAGCGATACTGTAATTTGTTGCTTTTATTACCAGGTCACCTTGCAGTGTTCCTTCTGGCAGGGGGACTGCCAATGGAATTTAGCCTTTTGGCTACAATTGGGTGCATTTACATTTCTAAAATGTTCATTAATGTACATTGTCCATCTAAAACAAATAAAAGGTAATAATAACAATAATAATAGGAGGCGAAAACTCGGACGTGGGAAAAATTTGGCGAGGCCGTGGAGAAGGCTATCCCGGGTAGTTCGAGGTTCGATAGACGAAGAGTAAATCTCCCCTTGATAACGGCTTGGAGTTGTAGGTATTCAAGACATTTTTTGCCATTAATTCGATCTGTTCCCACCAGTGCATGAAATGGCGCAAAGCTGCTGCCTGGGATGATGTGTTTGAGGTGGCTCACCCCCTTATTTACGCGATGTTGGGAAGTCTAGCGGTTTTTTGTATTGAAGGATGTCAGGATTGTTCCAAATTGGTGTGAGTCTGCATGGGATAAGGGAGACCTGCTTATTTTAAGAGACTCCCACCAGGCTGTCAGTGACGTGCTTATATTTATACTTTTGAAACAATTGTGGTGTTTGATAGAGGGACTGATGAACGGTAGGTCAAAAATTTCTTTACAGAACGATTGCTCGATATCCCTCCATGCATGATCCAGAGGGTTAGATTTTATTCATCTTAGGACAAAGTGTAGTCTACTAGCAAGAAAATATTGATAGAAATTTGTTAGCTCTAAGCCACCACAGTTTTTGGCTTTTTGCAAGGTTTTTAAGCTAATATGTGCTGGTTTATTTTTTCCACAGAAATTTAGAGACTTCTTAGACCAGTGATTTAAACCAGACTCGAGAAGGTTGAAAGAGAATCATTGAAAAAAAAAGTAACTGACTTTTGGCAGAATCATCATTTTGACAGACACGACTCTTCCCGTAATCGATATGGGCAGAGATCTCCACCTCATGAGGTCCTCCTCTATTGTTTTAACTAGAGGAGTGGAGTTGAGCTTTGCGAGATCTGACAGCCTGGAGGAAATGTACCCAAATACTTGATGTTCCCTGCCTGGAGCGGAGTGGATGGCGTGCTCTGGAAATCGTGGCTGGCGGGCAGAACAGTGGATTTGGTCCAGTTAATGGAGTAGTCTGAGATGGATGAGAATTTGTTGATAAGTGTTATTGTTTCTGGAAGTGAAGTATGTGGGTTTTGAGGGAAAAGCAATACATCATCAGCGTAAAGACTTATCTTATGGTGTTCTTTTACGGTTTGAATCCCTTTAATGTTGTTATTCTGCCAGATTGGCGCTGCCAGTGGTTCAGTAAATATGGCAAAGAGTGAGGGAGAGAGTGGACAACCCTGCCTGGTGCCCCTCTGCAAGATGAAGCTTGGGGAAATATGATCATTTGTTCTAACAGAAGCTCTGGGTGAATTATACAGCGTTTTGATCCAGGTTGTGAAGTGTTTTCCAAATCCAAATGCATGTAATCTAGCCAATAGAAATGTCCAATTAACCTTATCAAATGCTTTTTCTAATGAGATAATTGTAATTTCAAGATTATGAACGATGGAGTAGTCTATTAGGTTCAGTAGCCTGCGAGTGTTATTGGTGGAGTGTCTGCCCTTAATAAACCCCGTCTGGTCTGGGTCTGCAATGTGGGGCATTATCTTTTTCTCATCTCCTTGCTAGAGATTTGCAAGTGACTTTAAGATCAGCATCGATGGGTGATATTGGGCGGTAGCTAGATGGGAGCGTGGGGTCTTTATCAGGTTTAAGGAGGAGGCTGATGTTTGCGGAGTTCATATGGGGGGGCAGTGTGCCATTCTCCTTAACTTGCATCACCATTCTGTGGAAGGCGGTTTGCAAGCATGGGCCATAGTTCTTTGTAGAATTCAGCTGGAAAACCTGGGGCTTTGTTATTAGGTATATGTAGGAGGGCTTCATGGAGCTCAGCCACTGAGATGGGTGAGTCCATGGCCTCAGTCTGTTCGTCATTTAATTTAGGTAAGTTTATACTATTAAAGAAAGTGTCTATGTTGGATTCCAGTGGGTCAATCTGGGGTGAATATAGTTTTCTTACAGAAGTCTGCCAAAGTGTTGTTTATTTCCTCCGGGATGTGAGTTGTTTTCCCAGCTGAATCCTTAACTGCAGAGAGAGTTGTTTTTTTTCTTTATTCAGTTTAAGCTGATTGGCTAAGAAAATGCTAGATTTGCTGCCATGTTCAAATTTTTCCAAGCGTGGTCTCTGCAGCTGGAGCTGGATCTTTTTTTATTGATCAGGCCATTTAATTCAAGGTTTATTTTTCTTAGGTCGGTCAGCATGTGTTCCTCCTGAGAAGCAGCATGAGCAGCCCCCAAAATTTGAATTTTCCGTTCTAATTCTACTTGGAGTAGTTTTTCTCTCTCTTTTTTTGTGTGATGGATAGATTATTTTTGCCTCGCATGACCGCTTTTTGCCGTTTCCCAAAGAACACATGGTGAGGTTTCCGGCCTGTCATTAGTTTCCAGAAACATTGTCCACTCCCTTTCAAATTATTTAACAAAGTCTGGATCCTTGAGCAATGATGTGTTAAATCTCCATGGACGAATGGGTGATTTGGTTGTCCTAATAATCACAGAGAGAGTGGCTGGTGCGTGGTCACTGGCAGTGATGGGGTGGATCTGGGTGTCAGATGTTAGTCATGGTCGAGCTGCTTAAAAAGTAGTCCAAACGTGAATAAGAGTGGTGGACTGGTGAAAAGAAGGTGCATTCTTCAACAGTGCCAAGCATCGCATGTACTCTCTGAGTACATCTGCTGATTGCCAGCTACGGTAACTACCGGCAGTATCGGGCCTGTGTAGGTCTGGATCACACACCAATTTGAAGTCCCCTCCTATGATAAGTGCTGCGTGTGAGCGCGCTGAGAGTGAAGCGAGGAAAGTACGAAGGAAGGAGGGGTCGTCAATGTTCGGTCCACAGATATTGGCAAAACATAAGTTTGCATTATGCATCGATATGTTAAATAGAATATATCTGCGTTCTGGCTCTCCAGTTGAGCTGACTTGAGATTTATTTTCCTGTTTATCATAATTGCAACACTTCTCTGTTTGGAGTTAGGGCTAGCTAGGTAGATGTGAGGAAACTGTGCGAGCCGTGTATCAGGGAGGTGGAGAAAGTGGTGATGGGAAATGCAGGAGGATGATTTTACATTCACCTGTGCAGAATGCTTGATGGAGGGATACAACCTTAGGGAACAGGCGGCAGACCTGCGGGTGGTCTATATAGCCCCGGGCTGACGTGGCGGTCGCGGTAGAGTTGGCCGTTGACGTACAGCTTGTCCTGGCGCAATAACATCCCTGCCGCCACCGTCGATGAACTTCCTCCTGACAGGGAACAGGCACCTGCGTTGATCCAGGATCTCCTTGGGGAACTGGTTGTTGACGCTAAAGTCCGTCCCTCTCGGCTCGCTGCCGCGGCTCCTCACCAGCTCCTTCCGTTTGAGATGTCGAAACCTCGCCAGGATGGGACGTGGCTGCCGGGGCGTCCGGTCTTCTCCCTCCAAGGCGGTGCACCTGGTGGAAGGTGATGTCCTTGGCGACGTCTGTCGGGAGCTTCAGGTGTTTTTTTTTAAGAAACTGCGTCAACGTAGCTTCGGAGTCCTCCTCCGCCCGCTCAGGAATCCCGGAGAACACCAGGTTGTCCCTCGAAGAGAGTTTAGCCATCCCCACGGTGAGGGACTTCACCGACTCCCTGAGGACCAGAGCGAGACCACCTGCTGCTGGCTAAAATTGAGTGATTCCCGTAGCGCTTCAAACTCCCGGTGGAGGATTTCCACCGAAGCCAGCCGGGCGTTAAGGTTGGAAAGTTTGTCACTGATCCAGGTTGGTATCTCCTCGAACCCTTGGCCAGGTGAAGAAGCGGCTCCAGGTGAGTCTTCCGCACGGCTTCTCTTTGACGAGGGGGTCGGCGTCTTGGTGGTTTTCCCCATGACCAACACTCATCGATGAAACCCTAGAGATTCCCCCAGCCTCTCTTTGTCCAGGGTTTGGAAAAGGACTTTGGATCTGTGGAATTAACTTTACCTTAAGTTGATTGGCGATGTATGAGTGATTGATGAGTGGTCAGGATTGTTATTCCTCTTAGATGCGTGACGCCATGTTGGACCTCGCGAGGTCTCACGCTGTCGGTATTTTTAAGTGCGTTTTTCCACCATTCTTCTTATGACGTCTGCCCAAATGTCGCATTGCTCAATGTTGAGCCAACAACATGTTGCTAATCTTTGGAGTTATTTGGAGTCATTTCCCAGAACGCCCGTGGCTACAGAAGCCTGTTACGTCCAAAGAGATATTTTACTTTTTAGAACTGCATGGAACCGAGGTGCGGTCGCTTTCACGTCTCAAGCGAACCTCACCAGGGTTCATTTTCAAATCAAGGAGCACGGTCTCAACCTGCTCTTCTTGCAAAGTGCCGTGAGAAAACTTCTGTTGTGATTTTGGCGCTGCTACATAAATAAAATTGATTTGATTTTGATTTTGAAGCGGAACCAAGACCACCTGTCCAGCTGGCTCACGGTCCGGCTGTTCGATGTTTTGTATTGACACCATCCCGAAAGGTCTGCACCAGGGATTTGGTTTTTTTTGGGTTTAGTTCAAACCAAACAAGCCGAATCACCTAAGGCATTGCCTGACTCAGCGATATTCAATTGTTCCTTTCCTTTACGCAAACAGGTAAGCAGCTGCCTTCAGACTTCTAGTTGTTGAGACAACTACTCCAAACTTTGCTGCACATCTCTGCTACCCGGTAGATTAGAGTTCAGTGAGGGAGTCGCAACGCGCTGCCATTGGTGAATTTACACCGCGAGCTGAGCGTGTAACTGCGGTGACAGTGAGGTAAATGCTGTGTGACCAGAGACCCTGGCAGGGAGTCTTGTTAGTGCCGTCGCCCGCAGACGCGAGCCAAACTCAAAGAACAGGCAACATGGAAGGTGAAAGAAGCAAAAGAAGACATTTAATATATGCTCTTTGAAACCCATATCTCCCCTCCTCTTGAATGAGACTCCTTTTGTTGTGGCAGAACTAGACATGTCCAACGGTCAGAATAACATTACACTACAAACAGGCTCCCTGAAGCGAGCCAGAGCCAAGGTCTCACTATTATGCAAAAAAAGAACTTTCCTCTACTCCGAAAGGCTGCGGCTTTATGAGCAGCTTGGAAATACACTTACCTTACTCCTTAACTGCCGGTTCCCCAGCTCCCTGAAAGATGTTCATTTTGTATCAAGCCCTACTGTCGTGGACAAAAACAGTATAGCTGCTATCCTCTTATTATAGCTCATGAATAATTTAAGGAGAACCGCTCTGTTTCCAACACACAACTGCTGATGTGCAGCTGTGCAATAAATCATCTTTCCGAGGGGGGTTGGGGGGGGGTGATTGATGCCAATGTTATCCTGACGTTGCTCATCCAAGATTTGCGCCTAAACAAACGTCACACACGTGCACACTCCGGTTTGTCTGATCTGATGGATTACTTTAACTTTTATCAGATTTAGGGTCTTTTTTTTTTTTTTTTTCCCATGGCCCCTCTTGTGAGTGAATGCAGATGGGGAAGGAACAGAGGTTACTAGTTTTGGTTCATCCGATGTTCCTCTTATGAAGCGAGATGAGTAATGAACTCGGTTTGCTTTTGGTTCATGCATCCTGATGCGTTAAAAAAAAAAAAAAGGCTGATTTCTATGCATGGTTAATTTTTAATCACCGTGTGACTTGTGGCAGCTTTTAAAACACACTGTTGGTAATGATCCATAATGAAAGTATAATGGATTTTCATTCTGTCCTCTTTTATTATGGTAATAACAAACAGAGAAGATGTCGAGAGGAAAGTCACACCGGCCAACACATTTCCCAACATTGTAAAGAGTCAGCTGCCTGGAGCAGCGTTCCTGGTGCTCCATGCACATACGGCAGGTGTGCTTTACATTCTGTGCACTAACGTTCACGTTCACGTTCACGTTCACAGGAGTAGAAACCTCTCCGAAGAGGCCCACCTGTGAATCCAGCAGGTTCTTCCCACCTCGGTCTACAGACCGCAGCTACGTTCGGTCACTGTCACTGAAAGCTCCGCTCGCATTAGCTGCCTTAGCTTCCTCGGAATGCATCAGCTCGGCGGTGCTAGCTTCCCCTCGGCTAAACTGTTCCCACATTATTTCATTTCACTTAGACGCCCGTTGCACGCAATACACGCAGCGATTGTCCAAATAACGTAGAGAGCAATGACCCAAAAAGTGCTTCGCTGCATATGAGGGACGTTTCAACTGAGGGAAAGACAATATGAGCCGGGAGGAATTTCCATATTTAAAACCCCAATCAGTGAGGACTAATGCAAAATATTACCTCATCACAACCCAAAGATGTTAAATTATGGAACAACCGCAACGAAGAAATGGAAAAAAAAAAAGTGGATGATTAATCAAATTTGAAAGGATCTTTAAAAGTAATTAAATAAAAGGATAGGAAATGGAGTGTAAACCTTTTTTGTTCTAAATCTCTGTTTTGCTCCAGGATTGTTTGAATGTTTATAATTAGTTTGTTTTGATCTTGTTTATTGTTGGTTTATTTGTTTTGGGGTGTTTTTTTTTTTAACTTCTTACTACTCCTATTCAAACATGGGTAATTAACTGGAACGCAGACATATGTTTGTTCCTTCTAATCATTTTCAGCCTATATTTTATTTTTTAAAATTTCATGTATAACATTAACAGTAACATTCGTAGCCAAAGGTAGCGCGCTCACAAAATCACAAAAAGAAACATACGCTCAGAAATTCCAACTCGTGTAAAGCTGCATTCACCAGTCCCTGCACATCCTTCCCCCACTTCATCCCAGTTAATGGGAAACTGAGCGTAACTGTTGGTCCGCCTTTTATCCTCTCGTGAATTACTTTGCAAGATGAAGAAGTGCCTCTACTGTCACTCATTGTCCAAATAGCATCGATAATTGTGCCGGAAAGTGTCAGGCTAGGGTTCCTGGTAGTGAGGTGGAGGCCAGAAAATGGCGGTTATCTAATGGTGGGTCCTCCAACCTCCAAAAAAACCCCCAAAAACAAAGACATAGTTATGGTTACTAGTTACGTCTCCCAAAAAGTAACTGAGTTTGTAATTTTGGTACAACATGATAAAAGTAACCAGTTACCAGGGAAAGTAACAATTGTGTTACATTTTTAAGGGTTCAAACATGAAAGTAAGGGATCCAAATATGAGGAAATATTTGGATCCCTCCCCTCCCTGTTTACTGGAACTTTAAATTTGACTGTATGTTCACTTCCTCAATACTAAAACTGAACATTAAATATGTCTAATTAACACTTAATAGAATAAATTATTAACAGAAAATAAAAAACATTGCATACTGATCCACTCTATCCGGGATAACATGGTTCGTTCCTGGGCATAATCACATTTCACGTACGCATTCTTGCCTTTGAGGACAGTGAGGGGAAAAGTCATGTCTGCACTTCGGGTTTAAAAAAGTAACTTTTGTCATATTTGTAATATTTCTCTGCCAAGATTGAGTCTGTGCGCGTGCGTATGAACCACACCCGCCCAACTCTGCCCCTGGTTGGCTTACCATCAAATTTTACTCTGCCTCAGCCAATCGTCATTACTTATGTGTTTGCCCCGCCCCCTCCCACCCCTTACCCTTCCTCACCAGAGTTGTTGGGGGTTTTCCCTGTTCCCCCCTCTGTGTGTGTGTGTGTTCATTTGCAGGCTGGACACGGCCGTACCTGATCATCTCCCGCCAGATCCTCCACACACCGGCGGCTCATTGATTAATTACCATCTCCAACTGCCTAAAAAAACTGGGGGCTCCCTCCGTTCCTGGCCAGCTCATTGTTGAGCCCCCGTGGTAACGCTCGGCCCACTTACGCTCCGGCAGATTGCCGTAGCTCATAGTTTTTTTTGCTGTCTCTTACCTGTACCTGTCTATCAGCCTGTAGTCCTGCCATCACCACCAGCTTCCAGGTCCCCTGGTCCAGCCTGCTCGCTCCTCGCCATATCCCGTCCGTCCCGCTACAGCCCGAACCATCCATCTGGTCCTCTCTGTCCTGGTTCTTAAATAAACAACTGGAACTGCCGCTCCGCCTCTGGGATCCGCCTCTGGGATCCCCCCCCCGCCCTCCTCTAACAAAAGGAAGAGCGCAGCTTCTCCGTGGCTGAGAGAGCCTGGTCAGATCACTCGGGTGAAAACAGCTTCAGTGAGTTTAGCTATAATAACAACGCGTCACATGTTATTGTCAGTAACGGCAGCGGCGTTGTGACGGTGGAAGCAGTCACCGTTTTTTGCACAAGAAAGGGGTCACTGCAGTGACCCTCTGGCATCCCGCCAGCAGGTGGCGACGATTCAGACAGGTGCTTAATACTCTCAGTAAACAGATAAAACCCAGCAATACGCAAACCCGGCAGCTGGATGGACGGCTACAACACGACCGTACTGGA
>CAAKHG010046366.1:19488-31748 GCA_901007715.1 Dactylopterus volitans
GTTTTTTGCACAAGAAAGGGGTCACTGCAGTACCCTCTGGCATCCCGCCAGCAGGTGGCGACGATTCAGACAGGTGCTTAATACTCTCAGTAAACAGATAAAACCCAGCAATACGCAAACGCGGCAGCTAGATGGACGGCTACAACACGACCGTACTGGACATCGGACAGTCAAATGTCACATTTTTACGCAGGATAAGGAGGATAAGGAGGCTGCACACGCATTTGTCATTTGTCGTCACATTCGTAATGTGGCAACTTAGGAGTAAAGCATCAAAGATACGCACCTGCCCGCCGGTTCAAGCCAGTCAGGACGCAGCGCATGTTCACACAGTGAATTAAGCATGACGAACGTTCTTGGTGAGATGAAAATCAGTTGTCGAAAAATAATGAAAGTCTGTCACGGCAAAGCGCTTTCGGTATCATTTCCGTGGCACCTTCTTTGCATCACGGATGTCTGTAGCGCAGCGGCTGTGGATCCCTTGACATGTGTTGTTCACGTCTCTGTATCGTACGAACAGAGAAATCTTCAGATAACCATGCGAGCTCGGTTTTGGCAGGTAGGAGGGCACCTCATCCACGGGAAGTCAGTTCCTTAGATTTTCATTGCTGCTCTCAATGTTAAACACTATCAAATACAAATACCCAAACTATTATGATGAACTCGTGAACCTAAGTGCTTTTTTTTTTTTTTACAGTCTTCACCATTAACATAGCACGGTGACTTTAGCGGAAAAGTTACTTTGTAGTATTCGGCAAGTTATTATCAGAGGACAGTATGTGACCGCCCACGCCTTCCAACTGCAGCTCAAGAATTTGCTTGACTGCACATATTTTTACCTCAATCTGAGCTTCATAGATGCTGCAGGTGAGGGGCGAGACTGAGGGCTGTCCCTAATTTTTTGGTCATCCCGCTCATATGTTTAAGAGTGTAAAAATATCAACAGTATAAGCCAGTGCTGTTCAAAAGCATCAAAAAATTACAGTCCCAATAACAATCGTCCAAATATGTCAACATCTCTCAAATAGATTAGATAAAAATGCAAAAAAAAAGCTAATCCTGGAGGGAGAACTTATTGCAGTGGGTTTTAATGTCATGGCTGATTGGTGAACGTGTGCATGTATCATGTATTGATATGTGCACCTTGTTGCTGGACAATGTAGAACGCATGTCAAGCGTAAATACTGCCAGTATTAGTTGACATGTCACATATTTAACTTAGTTTTTTTCTCTTAGAAATATTAATAAGTATCCGTAAGAATTAATGGCTCCGGAAATTGAAATTATTTCCTGTTCTGTTTTCCTGTGGTGTGTGTTAGTGGTGTGATGGAAACCCAGTATCCATATCCATTGTCATTACTGTGTCAGTACCTCTTTGTGATCTACAGTAGTTTAATTCTGACACGGCGCTCCTGCAGTTTGAAAACCCTGCATCATAACAAGAATGTACAGTAAATGAGCAAGAACAGATAATGTGGAGTAAGCACACACGCGGATAATGACCACTAACATTACCCCTAGCAGGGCTTTTTATGTTTTGCTCTGTGCGCTGCAGTCTGCATCTTTTATGCAGCATTATCTGCTCCGCTGTTGTTTCACGACTCCGATCACTGAAACCGCGCATCAATCAATGCAGCGCTACGGCGGCTGGAACTCGGAAAGAACCCCTTTTAATTAAGAGATTCAATTTAAACCATGAAAATTGATTTTCCCGAAGGGCCTGCAAAGCAATCAGATGCACGAGGTGACATATTGTGTAATTATTGTAATTAGTTTGGTTGAGCGTTTGGAATAACATCTTATGTCATCGTGGAATATTTAATTCCTGCACTTCTGGTGCTTTGGTCTTATCAAACCTCCTACAAATTTTGTTTCATTCAGAGGGGCAACTTGTGCAAACAACCGCTTAGATGTTATTAGCAGAGTTCGAATTTGTGACATACTGGATGTTTGTTATAAGAAGTTTCAGGTAACGGACTTTCGCAGGGTGGCTGGACGCCTGATGCAAAGCGACAGCCGGCACCCGCATACTAAACGCCGATATTAGCCGAATGGTTGCCGTCAAACCTGGCCGGCAATTAGCATCCGAAGCCCAAAAACCGGACTAAGTTCAGTTTAAGCGCTGTATTTATCAAAGTAAAGTTGTTTTCACACGACGGAGTTCTCTTTCTAGGCTGCTTGTCGCGTGTCAGGATGAAGACTCGGAGCCATTCACAAGTGGCGCTTGAAATATGTATATTTCTTTTGGAGAGAAAAAAAAAAAAGCCCTGAAGTTACGGCCAGGACCGTTTCATACTGCTGCGCTCAGATCTAGACATGAATGATCTGATCGGATCCTGATTAAAATTAAAATAACAACGTGGCTGTAGCCCGAGTGGTCGGATCTCGGCCTGAGCTCCTTGACACCCGTCCTTGGAGCTGCCCCGCTTGGCACCAGATCAATCGGGGTGCATGTTAATGGCAGAAGGGGAGAGCCGGGCCCATGTGATTCAATCTTCTCCATGTGTAAATGAAAAGTAGAAATGAAGAACAGAAAAAACAAGAGCAGCTCTGAGTTTAGGCAAAGACTTCAGCCAAGCTAGCAGCTCTGCACGTGTCGCACTGGTGTAATGCTTATGATTTTTTTTTTTTAGGTTTAGGGTGTTTAGGGCACTAACTTTTGACGGTGATGAAGCAGGTAGAAGGATCATTCGGGGTTTTTTTGCGTCCCTGCCCTCGGACCTGAGGTAGCAGTCCGCCGGCGTCTGTCGCGATCTATTCGCAGGGCGAGAACACAAGAATGCTCCGAGATACAACCCCAGAGATGTTGCAAAGGAGTCGCTCCCTTAAGTTAGTTACGGAGAAAGAAGAACTTTTTTTTGGGGGGGATATAAACAGGCTGCACGAGACCCGGCGGGATTTTTCCAATCACCCCGTCCTCAAACCATGACCCGGCAGTGAGATGGGGGGGCTTGTGCATCAGTATAACATGTACAAGCAGCCATTATTCTTAAAATTCCCGCTAAAACATTTGTAATTTATATAGATTATGAATTTTTTTTTCTTTTTTTTTTCAGGTGAGGTTTATTTTTTGGGCAGGAAATCAAATTGGCTGGAAGCATCCGCCGACGTTTGACTGAAATCTCCTGTCAGTCAGAGGACGCCGGCAAGGTCACGGGGCTTCTGCCGGTAACCGGAGCTCCGGCTCAGCCGCGGGTGTGGAAAGACAAACTCTTAGCTGGCCCATTAATGGCGCCGCGTTTGGAAATTTGATCGAGTCACAACTTAACATGTCAAGACAAATTGGCGTCTGGCTCGTCCTCCGCATGCTGTGATCCCTGTGATGTGCAGGTAGCTCCGCCGCAGAAACCCGAGAAGCTAATGAGAAGAAATGAGGGCTGCTTTGATTTCCCGAGAAGACAGCTTAGTGTTTAAATGCTTTTTCATCTGGATTCGCTTTGATTTTTTTTTTTTTTTTTTTTTTTTTTTGCTGCTTTTGTTTTGGTTCTGTTCTCCGCTTCGTTTGAAGTGGAATCTCTCAGTGAGACTTTGGGAAATTTTTTAAATTGTGCCCTCACAATGTTAGATGTTGTTTAAAAAAAAAAAAAAAAATGCTTTGGGATGAGTGGTCACGAAGTAACTGATCTGATAATTCTGTTGAACCTCTCAGCATTTATACAATTAATTGATTTTCCGAATAATCTGTTTACTGATATCTCATTTTTTTTGGCATTATTTCTAAATATGTGAATGTGTACCCTTTTTTTTTCGTAATGTGGCATTGTGTAGTGTGTTCAAGTAGACATGCCTAATTTGCTATAAATATATGTTTTAAACATGCAATGTGTACTTAATCGTTCCACGTGCTATGCATATCATTTTAGATATTTTTTTCTAGTTCAGGGTGCACTTTTTTATGTCTTCCTAAGGTGAAGAAAATGAACAGTTGATAGTCAACACAGCACAACTGCATCCCACCAGCCGCCAGTGCGGTATGAAGACACAGATTCAAACTCTCATTGCCAAGTTGTTCTTCTTCTCTCATGCTAGACTGCCCGGCGTTCCCCTCCCCAGCGTTCCCCTCCCCAGCGTTCCCCTCCCCAGCGTTCCCCTCCTCAGCGTTCCAGCTCTTTGTTTAGCCCGCTTGGTTCTGGGTTTCCCACAGCGAGCTCCTTACAGTCTCTGTGAGTGTGTTTGGGCTCACCAGCTGGATCACTGATCCTTTGTCTGGCTCCTTTGTCTCGCCTGCCCGGCACGTTACACTACCATGGCGTCCTTCACCCATTCATACACACACACACATTCACACATTCATGCGCTGATAGTTGCTCCTCCTCGCCAGGAGCGATTGCCAGTTTCTTAAAAACGGGTACAGTTTTTGGCAAGAAATTGCTCTTCACCAGGAGCAATTAAGGGTGGGTCTCTGCCAGGGCTGAGGATCAAACCAGTAACCCTCAGATTCCTCCATGGCCACTCTACCAACTGAGCTATTTCCCTTTTCTATGTCACCGGATTGGCAGTATCAAGTGTCCCGTCTTAAGTGGTCCGTGATCTTCGTTCAAGCCCCTTGGATCTCCCAGAGCCCTGAGACACTCTCCTCCAGTCTTAGCTGAATTCTGCGTATGCTTACCTGCCTTTGTGTAGGCATCGTAGGCATTGTGTGGTGTTCTGGAGCAAAATCACGTTTTAGGAATTTCTCCTGCGCTTCTGGTTGAGTTATATCAATTTGTGCCTTGTTCTGATAGCACAACGTGGCCATCGTTTGACACAGCAAGATTTTTTTCTTTTTGTGTGTGTGTGTTCGTGTGTGTGTGTGTTTCTGTGTGTTTGTGTATTCTCGAGGAGTTGTGTGTTTTACTCTGGGCAAGGTGGACTGTTCTATGCCTCATGACCTTCTGTGAAAAACCCCTCCAGCTTTGAATTCAAGGATGCTGCTCTAAAGATGGCGCTTACGGAGTTTGGCAGTTTGGCTTGAACGACCAGGACCCTTAGAACGTCTTTAGCCTCCATGTACGCGCTCCAAGAGCCTGCTAGCCCCAAAGCTAGCAAGCCCTCAGTCTGCTAGATGAAAGCATGCTAGTCCCTGGCCTGCTACCCACCCTTCAGCCAAAGCCTCAGCACCTACTTTCCTGCAACTAGTTTAAGCCTGAGCTCCAGGCTCCCGGTTGCCAGCTCTGGCCTGCAGTCCAGTTATTCAGGCTTGGGATTGTGAGCCTGCAACCCGGCTTTTCCAAACCAGCATCTCCTGTACCTCCAGTTAGACCGCCAACCCTGCACATGGGATAAAAGTCCAGTTTTGAGGAAACTCGTATAGTTAGCTACAGTGATCTTCCTCGTGGCAGTTCCAGGAGACACCAAGGTCGTCATGGCACAGACCTCCTCTGGCCTCTTTCAAAGGCTAGTGCCACCAAAGAGGTCCTGTCTGATGCTCCCTATGGTCCAATGTCAGAGCTCCCATCCAACACCTCCTGTGTTCCCATTCTGGCATCAGGGGGCCTGGCGGACACCTCCGGCAGGAGTCCCAGCTTGTCACCCCTCCTGTTCTGGTTCTTGATCACCAGCTGGTGGTCTGGATGGACAGTCATCTTGATCCTGGGAATGGTGCTGTTCCTGATCTCCAGTCAGGCTTCCGGCCTGATGCCCATCCAATTCCTGGTCCATTTCCCGGTCTCGAGTCGCTTGTTCATTTGATGCCTGTCCTGATCTCCAGTTGGCAGCCTGCCTGATGCCTGTTGTTGAGCCTGCACCTGATCTCTTTGCTGAACTGGCGAGCCTTTCAGGCCCACTGTGGTGTCACTGTCACGGCAGCCCCTTCCCAGTCCTACTGGCGTGCTGCCACAGTCGCTGTCTTCCAGCTCACCAGAGCTGCCTCAACAAGTTCTGGAATAAAATCACATCTAGTGGACTTGCGTGTTTCTGGTCTGATCCCTGCAACTGAGTCATACTGGTTTGTCCCTGGACCTTAAATGCCAGTTCAGAAGTGGTTTATGAATACTTTCATATGGGCTTTTCCCTCAACTGAGGTCAGACATTGTTTTCAGACACTGATCTCCTTTGCCAGTTTAATTGAAGCCACCAGGCACACTTTCTGAACAAAGCTTTTTTTGCGATTAGTATTTCTTGAAAGATTAATTGTAATAAAAAAATTATATGTGCAAGCTTTCCGTGGCATTTCATCAAGTAATCAGTGAAGGAATTGTGACAAGGTGTTTGAATGATATGAAATTCTGTATTCGCCCCAAAGTTCTATGCCTTATCCTCTTTTAATCTCAAAGGAAGCGCTCCATTGTAATCATTTTAATTGCGTTACACGTCATATCGCAACTAAATTGGAAATTTGTAGATACTATGTAAGGAATTTGAGGAAAACTCGGTATATATGTTTCAATTAGTAATTCCAGGTTTACACCCATGCATCTGACGTAAGTGCATAATCACTGAAAACAGAACCAATCTCCTTTCGTTCTGAGACGTATCCGTTATGTCATATACATGCAGGTACGGGGCAAACTGGGTAGAGGACCCGTGGCAGACCTCTGCAAGCAAAAGAAATGGAAAGGTGTTCTAAGATATAAACCACTGGTGACCATCTAATCCAGGGGTGTCCAAACTGGTCCATGATGGGCCGGTGTGGCTGCAGGTTTTCAGTCCACCCAGGCAGGAGCAAACCAGACTCAGCAAATCAGCTGAGTGAAGACAGCTGGTGGGCCGGAGCAGGAGCTCTCCTGATTCCAATCAACCAATCAACTGTCTTTGCTTTGCTGTATCAGGTTTGCTCCTGCTTGGCTGGAACGAAAACCAACAGCCACTTCGGCCCATCATGGACCAGTTTGGACATCCCTGATCTAATCTGACGGGGAACTGGAGTTCTCAGCATGGAATTAATGACACACCTTTTAAGACCTAAATTCCTTGGAAAGGACCCACAGGTGGGAAAGTGAAAGTGCACTGTTGCCCCTCCCTCATTACCACCGCTGAGGTGCCCTCAAACAAGGCACTTAACCCCAAACCGCTCTAATGGGGCCGATCAGTGGCTGCAGATCAGACTGTGGTCGTATCGGGCAGCTTCCAGTTATGACTGTGAAACTGTGTGTGTGTGTGTGTGTGTGTGTGTGTGTGTGATCGGGTCGTTCCTGCAAAAGAGACGATTCATCTCAGAGAACTTACCCTGAATGAATAAAGATTTTTTTTAAAAAAGAAAGAAAAGAAGGATTCAACTGTTGAAACTGGGCACAGCGGAGGCCTGCCTGTATCGGGCAGCTTGTTATTGTACTCTACTTTTCTCAACCAATCGTGAATGAACAAAGACATCGCAGTCGTGATTCAATGTACTTTTAAAGAACTTTGTTATATAAAGGATACACGCCCGCTTTGATCTGAACCCACTTCTGATTTTGATACATTCGTTTGCGTTTTCGGTTCAATCCGAGCAAACTAAAAGGCGCTACTGTGTATTCTCTGCTCAAGTAAGAGCGTCAACACACGAGGAAAGGATATGACAACGGTCCAAATCGGCCAAAATATCGAGAATGCAGCGAATTGTGCCCTGCTAGTCCAGGTTGAATATGAAGTTGTCAGCTGGCCGGCTGTTGAAAACAAAGGGCTCTGGCCATGATGCTGGTCCACCGCGTCACAGCCGTTCAGGGAGAGCGGTAAAGCAAATGTGTTGAAATGAATATGCCACCGCTCGTTTCTTTTGGATGAAGGCTGCATCCCAATCTCGCAGTGATATTACTTACTTAATATTAGCAGGGAGGAGGTTGTCCCCTGCAGTGTGGCTGAAGAATGAGGACAGTGTTACCAACTAATCTGCTATCCTCCCACAGTGTCTGCTGTCCACTTGAAGCGATAACCCCGCTCGGGCAGGGGGGAGGGTGGGGGGGGGTCAGATCTTCATTATCTCTGTGTCACATTAGAGCTCATACACATTTGAAAGCCCTCCGGGGGTTACGTGGGCTGTGTGCTTCCGTCTATCAAAGATGGTGATTCACACGCATGCAGGCAGCCCTAAACACTTGCACAAGGAAGTACCTGCCCATATATGAATACACGGCAAAAATGTACTCAGAACTGCGAAAAAACACACAACATATGTACACCCCCAACCCCTCCTGCCACACACACACACTCACGCACACTTAACATGGCATATGCTGCACTCATGTTCAAGTTGTAATCTGTCCTATTTGTCCTCTCTCATTTTTCTTTTTCAAAAAGTGTTCTCTTGTTCTCTCTTGTTCTGTCTCTCTCTCTCTGTCTTTCTCTCTCTATCGCTCTCTCTCACACACACAGACACACACACACACACACACACACACAGCACGACTCTCTTCTCTGCACTGACAAGATACATGATGAACGCATCCACAGTGATTTATAATAACTCACTTCAGAGCGATGCTGTTGCAGAGGAGGAAATTGAACAAACAGGCCATGTTATCTGTCACCAGATGACCCAGTTCAAGTTCAAGAAGCTGCCTGTCAAGTACAATTGACTGCACAACTGATATATTAGACCTTAATGGCAGCAGAAAAAAAAGAAGCTCTTAACGATTGCCTTTGCTGGGCATGTGAAGGTCCTATGGAGGGGTAGATTGCAGAAAGGAAACAAATGATTTCCTGAAGCAGCATCTTTCTTCCAAAAAAACTCATCTGATACAGATGATCGTGTGGCACTATGATGGGAGGTTTTGATAGTGCACCAGTCTTCAATGGAGTACAGGACATCTCTTGATGTTAAGAGCATGGATATAGTGGCGAATGTAAAGCAGTGGTTCGGGGGTACACGATCACCTTTGAACAACTGCGTCTCAAACTGAGCGGACCCATGACGTCACTGGCAAGGTGAGCGACATTAAAAAAGAAGACATATCACAGCTCGATGTTTTGTTTTTTTCTTCCATGCTGGTGAGGACATGGGGTCTGATCACACAGCTGTTTCGTTTCAAAGAGAACTACTTCTATGGCTGTCGAGTGGGAAGGTTTTATTAAGGGCGCTTAAAAAGTGGGATGAGATCAGAATCTCCTTGAAGGAAGAAGGCAATTGACAAGTTTAACAACAAGTCAGAAAGTTGCAGTCGGAAAGTCAGTGAACTGAACCTACATATGCAGGGCACCAGCGCACACCTTCCACAGTTAGCCGATAAATTCATTGTTCATAAGAAAACTATAGAAATTGAAGCAGAGAGTGAAGGAGGAGAATATGGACTATTTTGAGAACGTGACATCGTTCATGGAGGTCAACAAGCTCCAGATCCCATGATCCCATTAGTGAACGCTCCTTTCCCTGCCCTCCAATAACATGGCAGCACAATAAAGTTCACACTGTCAAAGTTAAAATACTTGAAATCATCAAAGTTTATTGTTGATTTACAAGATATGTCATCACTGAATATCAAAAATGATCAATTACCAAAAGTTGTACTGCCACACAAAGAGCTTAGAATAGAGTATGCTAAATAAACTACATACATTTTAATAGCTGAAATTCTTAATTTGTGTGGATAATTTTGTCATTCTTCATGACCAGATTGTATTGATAGATTTGTTCAGATAATTTCAGATGTAATCATCAATATATAGGCACAGTTTTGTGTAGCTTTTTGTGAAAAGCAGTTTGATGTTTGAGCAACTTGAGGACGACAGAACAAACAACACTGATAATTCAATTCATCAGGTAGTTGTCTCCAACCACCTGATCAATTCCAAATATAGACCTCATAGTTATTTATATATAATTTTTTTTTCCCTTTCAGCTCTGCTTTAGTCTCCACCAACTCAAGCAAGGAATATCTGGCTGTATGCTGGTTGCTTTGCCTCTAGTTGGGTGCATCTGTAGGTTCTGTGCAATTTGCTGGTCGCTCACCGTGACTTTCAAACAAAACCTATGTGGTAGAAGACAGCTCTTTGAGGAGAACCGCAGAATTGGGAGATGCATATTTGTTTGTTAAATCAAAACCATTTTTTCCCCCCAGTTTAAGGTCTGAAAATAGCAATGTTTTTGTCTTCATTCTGATATTCGGGTATCTTCATGGAGGGAACATTTTGAATTAGAGGGACATTTGTCACTGAGCAGTTAAATCATCTGTGCTACCATTGTTGTTATCTCCAGTTATGCAACACACTTGTCAATAATGATCACTCATATACAGCCATCGGATGGGATGACAGCAGCAATGAAAAAAAAAAAGCTTATTAAGAAAGCTGTAACATATATCTGATGGCATATAGTCCACACAGGAGCTCACGTCCTGATTTTCTGTCAAGGAGTTTAACTCACCGTAGAAAAGTTTGAAAAATATCCCAGCACATTCTCCCTTTTGCAAAACACATTAACCTTTTCGCAGAGTGAAAAAGAACCGGGGGCGCAGCTGTAAGGGGGAGGTGGAGGCGGGCGGAGGCGCACTCAGGCTTGCCGTGTTGCAGCTCTCCCGCCCATGATGTGACTGCAGAGGGCCTCTTTACCTCCTCTTCCCACTGAGCTGTGGCACTCGCGGGCATACAGAGGAAAGGTGACAATTCGCCGCGGCCTGCAAACGCAGGAAAGATAAAACTGCAATCAATCGACATGGCGGTTGATCCATGGCGTTCAGGTACGGCTTCATCAGCGGAACAGTGGGAAATGCTGTCCGTCGACCTGCCGGACTGTGAGTCTCTCGCCACTTAATTATCTCCTGCTTAGCTGACGAAAACATAGTTTGCACTCTCCCTTACAGACGGGAGTTTCAAATGCCGTTTGCCATGAGCACTGTTAAGACAGTGTCGCTTTACACACTGTAATAGAGATTTTTATATCATACACCCTACCGGGTGTTCAGACACCATGCCAAGAATTGTCATAATTTTAGCGCACGGTATGCTTTACGGCAGCATACTTGACTTTATGGCAATATGAAACCACCATAACATAGACATCTTTTAAAGAAACAAAGCACTAACAAAGCAAGAGCCAAACATTTCACCCAGTTATCATCTGAAAGTGCGTGTTGACCAACAACAGCATTTTTTAACCTCAACATGTAAATGAGCAATATGTAAGAATATGAACAGATTGGCATTTTGCTCATATGCAAAAAGGCTTTTGCAGACAGATTTTCACTAAGTTGAGCTCACTATCAACCAAGGGAATATACAGTAATGTAGGCTGATTTAAAATGTGGAGCTTCTAAGCTAAAACAGCAGAATTAAAATTGGGCCTGTATTAAAGATGAACACTTTCAAGCCGATCAGAATTGTGTGAATGTGAGAGTGAAACAAGGGGGCATTTTTTTTCTGACAAGATAAAGACTTAATGTTCTAAAATGAAGCAGTCTGAAGATGAATCAATATGCTTAGAACTGAGAAGTGCTCTGTGCGGTCGGCGCCGATCTCGTCCGCTGTTTATTAGTATGTAAAGCAGTTAAGAAAATAAATACTCGAGCTGTCAGACAGGGATGTGGGGAACACATGCTAAAGTCATTAGGCAATCACAAATTTCTATAGTTTTACAGTAACGCAGCTATTATTGCAGTCATTAGTCTAAATTATTCACTCATAACGCAGCATTTCAGTGGAGCCGTAGCCGGGTTTAATTTATATGTAAATGCTTTGTACCCTGTGTGTTATTTGTCAACACATCATTTGCCGAAATAAAATGTGAGGAATATTGTGTCGGGTGTGCTGATGACGACACAGATAAATGTACCCCAGAGGAATCAGCCCCAGATTTTCAGTGGAATAAAAGGAAGATTTATTGCTGATTGGTGGCTTTATATTCATTAACTTGTGGAGATATGGAAATACCGTGAGGAAAGGAATGACAAATGTAAAAGTGTTCCTACACGTGGCACCGCCATGATCACAGCGTTAAAGACGTTCGGTAATATGGTCAGGGACCGAGCTGGAAGGCACAAGGAGTCACGGGCGAGTCATTAATAAAGGGGGTTTATTTAGCTGGGAAAAAAAATAAAATAAATGAATAAAAACACAAACAAGCCTCAAATTAAAATTACAAAGAACAAACAAAAGTTCTGGACCCATAAAAGAGGTCAGAAGAAGAGAGAGGGGGGGGGGACCTCGGGAATTGGCCTCTCCAGTGTTATGCGGGCCTGCTGCTGTAGGATGGACCATTGGCCCAACACTGGCTCCTACTCCTGCTAATGGGCAGTTGGTTCTGGCTCTCTTCTGGCTTTTGGAGCATCCTCCATGATGGCTCCTTGTACTGGAGCTCGTTCTGCTCTCTTAAAGGGGGTTGTCGTGGAGGTGCTCTGGCCTCCCTGGAGTGGCGGACTCCTTGCTTGGGG
>CAAKHG010046366.1:31768-46890 GCA_901007715.1 Dactylopterus volitans
CGGGCCTGCTGCTGGGGATGGGCACAGGTCATGGGTAGGATGGACCATTGGCCCAACACTGGCTCTTACTCCTGCTAATGGGCAGTTGGTTCTGGACTGGCCGGGGTGGGGGGCGTGGGGGGGCTCTCTGGCTTTTGGAGCATCCTCCATGATGGCTCCTTGTACTGGAGCTCGTTCTGCTCTCTTAAAGGGGGTTGTCGTGGAGGTGCTCTGGCCTCCCTGGAGTGGCGGACTCCTTGCTTGGGGTCTGGGCAGTTCACACCTGACACACACTCTCTCACCCTCTCTCTCGCACACACACACAAACAATAAGACTGGACTGCAAGGATTATAATGCAGGTGTCATATATTAGTTTTTTGCTGCTGCCCATGGTTACTGTTGTTGTTTTTGTTGTGTCCGTGTCTCTCTCTCCCTCCCTCCAATCCACCGGGCCGTGGCCAGAATCCTTATTTAACAATAATAAAGAAAGTGCAGCTTATACAGGAGGAGTACATCAGTCTCCTCCTTTGCAGAGCAAATCTGTCTGGCAATGTCAGGCACCCAGACCTCTCATTCTGCACGCCTGAGTTGCCGGACAGGACTGAAAGAGAGAGGGAGAGAGAGAGCTCCTGGAGTTTTGAGGCCAGATCTGGGGAGCATCAAATCCAGGATATCTGTTCTGCCAGTGTGTGGGAATATACAGTAAATACACATGGACAAAATTGTTAGTACCCTTCCATTAAACAAAAACCCACGATGATCACTGAATGATGAAAGTAATGATGAATAAAAATGTATTGAAAATTAACTAATGGATATCAGACATTGCTTTTGAACTGTGGTTGATTAGAACCATTTAAAAAAAAAAAACTAACAATGAAACTGGCCTGGACTAAAATGATGGTGCCTCTAGAGAAGATTGAAAATAATTTGACCATTTGTCCTGTAATTAGCATCAGCTGTTGTACCCTTTGGTAATTTAGATAAACCGTAGTTTATCTTGAGAAGTTATTTGAGTTCAAAGCACATAGAAGAAGAATCTCGTGCTCCCGATAAAGCATCTGCACTCAGTGAAGAGAGCTGATGGCACGGCCCATCCTTGCAGACCAGGGAGCAGTGATAGCTAGCATGTATCTGGGGTCAGCAGGTGGGAACCTCCCGTCATCAGTGTTTCGTCTAGTTGGTCCCACGACGCCTTCAAGAGGCTAGACAGCGATCTCTGGCGTCCCAGAGTCGCCCCCCTAATGCCAGGTATCACTGCTCCTCACCACCGCACAACCCCTGGCACATGCTACTACTGCTAGCGCAGCCAAAGCAGCAGGTCACCTTCAACAAACCCAGGCTCCGTTATGCAAGCCCCAGGTAGCGACAGTGCTAATACTAGTTTCCCTAATGTGCAGCCCCCTACCATCTTACAATTCCCTACCAGAATGGCAGTGTAACAGGAGAGAGAGGGAGAACCCCATGAACTTGCAAACAAACCAATAAACTCACCTAAAGATGGCTGCATGAGCAGAGTGGGGGGAGGAGTCAGCTGAGACATGCCGGCGTCCGAAATTCCGTACTTCCGCCCTAATAACTATGCAAAAACAGTATGTGAGATTTTTTTTAGTGCGTCCGAAACATTAGTATGTACACAATAGTACGCACTATCCATACTCATTCCGGAGAAATTTATTAGTATGGATTGATAGACGCTAGCTTAACGGAAACTCCGAGTAATACGTCCGAATTAATGCATAGTTACTGATATTTACTCAAAAGTGTACTGAACTTAAGTATACTTTTTGAGTATATACTGTTTAGTATGGTATTTCGGACGCAGCACTGCTTCCCAATGCCGGACTAGGCATGACCTCTGACCTCCCCCGACCCTCAAGCCCTATTTAACCCCCCCCAATTGCGATTGCTTCTCCTAATCCAAAGCCACTGACTGGATCGAGCTGCCTCATCTTACATCTCCTTCACTGTTTTCCTCACACTGGGCCCCCTCCCACCCGACTCTCTCAGTAGTGAGATGGCTGATCAAGCTACGAATCCCCCACACCCCACTTACACCGGACAAATCCCACCTTTCCATCCTCTCTGCTCAGCTTCTGCACCTAAATCTGCATATCTAAGCTTTTTTTCCTTTCATAGGCTTCCTCCACTGAGCTTTCCCAGGGAACTGTGAGTTCTATGAAGTAAACTATCCATCTGCTCCTGGACCACAACACTATGTCAGGCCTTAGGTTGGTACTGACTATTTCCAGGGGGACAACAAGCTTTCCACCTAAATCTGCATGCATTTCCCACTCACTGTAGTTTTCTCTTGACCCCTGCCTGATTTAACTAGTGATGACATGTACAGCCGCATGTCATCACTCAACCGCTGGCTGTCGCGGCGGCGTCCTGTAAATGACGTGGGTTTCATTGATAACTGGCGAACTTTCTGGGGAAAACCCTGTTCTGATTAGGAGAGATGGCATGCATCCCACTTTGGATGGTGCAGCTCTCATATCTGGAGATATGGCCAAGTTTATTAACAAACCAACTACACGACAATCCAGAGCTGCGGTCCTCCACGCTCCTCTGCGCTTCCATTAGAGCAGTTACCCACCCAAATCCCCGTAGTGATTGCGTCTGCCCCTCCGACACTCTAATCAATTAAATCTAAAACACACAGAGGAAAAATTATTCATAAAAACCTAATAAAAATGAACCCCACCATGGCCATAGTACAACAAAATATGAGAATTACATGCAGGCTTTTAAATATTAGATCTCTGTCATCCAAGGCTGTGCTGGTAAGCGAGCTAATATCAGATCATCATATTGATCTATTTATACCTACTGAAACCTGGCTGTGTAATGATGAATATGTTTGCCTTCATTAATCCACTCCCCCCCCAGTCATATTAATGCTCATATTCCCTGAGACACTGGTCGGGGGGGGTGGAGTTGCAGCCATTTTTAATTCAAGCCTATTGATCAGCAGTAAAACCAAAAATTAATCATAACTCATTTGAACGCCTGGTTCTTCGTCTTGCAAATCCAGCCTGGTAAAACTTTACAGCCAGTTCTATTTGTCATAGTTTACCGGCCTCCTGGCCCCGACTCTGAATTCTTATCCAAATTCTCAGAGTTCTTATCAAGGTTAGTCCTGAGTACCGAATTGTTGCAGGTGATTTCAATATCCATGTGGGTGTGGATGATGATAGCCTTCGCGTTGCATTTCTGTCGTTACTTGAGTCCCTGGGCTTCTCTCAGAGTGTGAACGAACCTACTCACTGTTTCAACCACACGCGCGACCTCGTTCCTCATTTATGGCATCAAAACCGAACACTTATTGGTCTTTCCACACAATCCTCTTTTATCTGACCACTGTTTAACAACTATTCGGCTACACACCCGCAAACAAAAAGGTCCTCACTAGGTGTCTATCTGATGGGGCTGTAGCTGCATTTAAGGAAGTGATTCCGTCAGCATTTAATTCAGTGTTTCATCTTAGTTCAGCAGAGGACTCTTATTCTAACTTTAGTCCCTCTCAGATCGATCATCTTGTTGATAGAGCTGCAGGCTCTTTGCGAGTGACGCTTGACTCCACCGTCCCGCTAAAAAAAACAAGATAATAAAACCAAAGAGGTTAGCCCCGCGGTGCGACTCGCAAACCCGCAAATTAAAGCAAATGTCCAGTAAACATGAATGGTTATGGCGTTCCACCAAGCTGGAAGAATCTTGCTTAGTCTGGCTAATATATAAGAAGGCCCTCTGTAACGCCAGAGCCGCCTATTACTCCACGTTAATAGAGGGTGAAAAAAAAGGGGGAAAAAAACAGGTTCCTTTTCAGAACTTCTTCAATGATAAAATTGTAACTATCAGAGACAAAATTTATCAGCAGCTGTCCTCAACTGGCACCGATTGCCCCTCTAATACAGGAGCCCTTGAAACAAATGTAAAAACGAATACATACTTCAACTGTTTTCCTCCAGCTGACCTTCCTGAACTAACTTCAACGATTTCTTCATCTAAGCCATCAACATGTCTCTTAGACCACCCGTCCCAGCAGGGCTGCTCAAGGAAATCTTACCCTTAATTGGCACTTCTTTGTTAGTAAAGACGGATTGATTAAATCTAACAGGCTAAGCTCTGCAGTCATTTAAAGTGGCTGTAATTAAACCTGCGCTTGATTGTTAATTTTAGCCAATTATACACCGATATCTAACCTTCCCTTTCTCTCTAAAAATCCTTTAGAAAACAGTTGCTAGTCAACTTCGAGACTTTCTACACAATAATAGTCTATTCAAAGACTTGGGGTCGGGTTTTTGAATGCATCATAGCACAGAGAATCATTGGTGGAAGGACGTCTCTCTCTGTACTAGTTCTACTAGATCTTAGTGCCGCCTTTGATAGCACTGACCATCAGATCCTGATATATAGACATTTAACTGGCATTAAAGGAACTGCATTAAGCTGGCTCAAGTCCTATTTATCAGAGCAACTGCAGTTTGTGCATGTTAACGATGAATCCTCTTTGCGGGCAAAAGCTACACATGGAGTCCCACAAGGTTCTGTGCTTGGACCAATATTTTTCACTCTATATATGCTTCCTTTAGGAAACATTACTAGAAAACACTCCATAAACACTCCTCTCTTCAGCTCATAGCTGCTGCTGCTGCTTCAAACCCTCCATGAGGCCTGCATAAGGCAGAGGCCTTCACCTGACCAAGCCTCGGTAGTGACGCGAGCGCCTACCAAAAGACAGGACGACCACCACTTGCACGACACTAAATCTGCCCGTTGAGTTTAACCAGCCAAGGAGCTACAGAGTTAGCCTGGACTAACTCCACCTGGAGAACCAAAAAAAACAAGACTCCAACAATTGCCAGGACTTCCACAGTTCACTGGACAAGCACAACCACCTGGATGTTCCATAAACTGAACTTTGCAGCAGCCTGACCTGCATACCAGCACATCAGTGGCATCTTTCTCATTCATGTGAGCTGGCAACGTACTGGGCCAGGTCAGCTTACCTCATCTGCATTTGACTAAGCACAGAAGTTATCAACTTTGCCAGTGTATGGTATGCATTGGTCTCATTCAAGATTACTTGAAATATAAATATTCTTCAACCTCTACCATTGATGCCTTAAGCTGCCCTCTGTTTTCCTGGCATATAATATTTGTTAAAAAAAATATTAGTTGGACAATAAATAAGTTCAAATGATAAGATAATCATTTATATGAGAGATGTGTAAAATTCAAGTTAAACCAGAAATATCTCATTTCATTCCATTAAGTTGAGAAGACATTAAAATGGATTACATTTCCCGTGATGCTTTTATGAAGCGATACGCGGAAAATTACGTAATAACACGTTAGTTTTGTTTTTGCCGGAAGAATTGCCTAACAACCATGCCGACATACAGCAGGCATAGGGGGCATGTGGGCAACACATGGAATGGCCGTACATATTTACGTACATAAATGGCCTTCACTGAGAGCAGTGCTGGTCAGATACTTAGCCTTCCGCAGGCACTCAATGAGATCATCAATTTGCGGTGTTGGGTGAGAATCCAACTTTGGAAAGGAGTCAAAGTACCCGAAGTCGATGTGGAATCTAATTTTCCATCCATTCTCTCAACCAAAATTGAGTTATACCGCTCGCTCTCAAAGGGCTGAATGATTCCCAATGACAACATGAGCGCCACCTCCTTCTTCAGTGCCACCAGGAGGCGCTGCAGTACCCTGCAACTCATACGTATGTCTTGGAGACGCATCTGCTTTCAACACAATTGCATGGCCCCCACACTCCCTAGATACGTCTGAATTAATTAAGGCCTTTTACCTGCAGCTGCTGTTCCTCGGTGATATGGCTCAAATCCAGGTCAGAGGATGCGAGCGAGGGCAAGTAAGAGCCATCAATTTCTTCCTCTCGTCTTCACCCTGGACGAGCAACACCTGTTCTCGTTTCGGCCCTCGGGAACCACCCCTTAAGGAGCTGACATGAAGCACCTGAGTGGGCTGCCGGAGCCCCGAGAGTGGAGACCTGATAGGTGACGCGTCTCAGTTCCCTTTGCATCTCAAAAGGTCCCTGCCACTTTGCCAGAAGCTCAGTCGCTGGTTTGGTCAGCGTTAAAGCTCCTCTGCAAGGTTAATTGGTGACACCACGTCCTCTGACGCCGCTGTGCCAGTGCGATGTGTGCCAAAGCCAGTTCACTCATCCTCTGCCGTTTCTCTCTCATTTAGATAACAAAAGACATCACATGAACAGCCCCCCCACCCCACCGTCCCCCAGTCCTTCTCCCCAGGTTTCATTTTAACAAGGCCAGATGGGCGGCGTACCTCATGACCACAGAGAATCTCGAAAGGAGAGAAACCTGTGGAGGTCTTGGCTACTTCTCAGCGGGCGAAAAAGGGGAAGCCGCCGATCCCCGTCAGATCTGGCACGACTGATAAAGTCACAGAGCATTTGTATGAGTGTCTGACCAGAGCGCTCTGGCGGCCCATCTGTCTACAAATAATACAGAGTGGTTCCTCCACTCTTGATGCGCCGCAGGTTCTAAACTTGCATTAACAGGTTCAGACATGAAATTAGTACCTTGGTCAGTCAAAAAAAAATGAACACTGCCTTCATTTTTTTTTTTTTTAAACTTTTAGAGCTCTCAGTGGGAAAACTTCAGGCTATCTGATAGTGTAGTGACAGTCTGTCATTACCAACACATACGTAGTAATTTCCTGTCTTGCTTTTTTTCCACTGGACCAACAATGTCCATTCCAGTACACCCAAATATAGTGCCAATGACACATTCACGTGCAACCACCATCCACATGGCTACACAGGCTAAGTGCTCCACTTCATGCTGCTTTATGAACCGCAACCCGCTCAACCCGGCCATGCTGATGGTAAAGTCGACTGATGACATTCTGGCATGGAACTAAACACATCCGGGTTAACTTGGCTAGATTTCTTGTCTTGGACGTATAGGATCTGGTGTGAAGTTCCTGCCCACACACCTAACAAGTGGGTGTCTTGTCAGCAGGATTTGATGATATATTTGCTTTGTTTTCTCATGAAAAGCGGCTTATCTACATGTGTTCCTGACCCCTGGTGTCGCTTAGGAGGTGGTGGCCTGCGAGCATCCTCAACAGCCTGCCAGACCCCGTCGCTCCAGGGCTGGCACTTTCCTGCTGGTGGCCACAAACACATCAGCGAGGGTGGCAACTTCAGCAGCCGATTTGAGGCCATGCTCTTTCTTTCCAAACCAGAAGCTCAGTAGAAAACATTCTAAGTTTTCTGTTCAGCGATTATAATTTCACCAACTCCTTGCAAAGTTTTACCTGAAGGCCGGATCCATTTCATAGAAAGCTCTTTCAGCGTCACCTAGAGCTCCTTGGGGATGCCCCCAGGATCAGTATCCAGGGAATGGAATCTTTACCTGTAAGTGTCTTAGTTAATGTCACACTTTTGAAACATGGCTGCTTTTACCTTTTTTCATACCGCATTGCGTCATTAGTGTCCATGTGAAGTTAAATGAATGTGCGCACGGCAAATAGAACCAAGGTATCGCCAGGTCGGATGACATTTAGTTATTTGTTTATTTATGTTTATATAAATGGGAATTGCAACATATTCATGCAAGTGCGTGAGAATTATTGACTTCTACTGCTGTTGTGTGACCGTGCAGCCATACACATATACATGTTAATACATCATTTTCCAGAAGTGTGAGATAGAAGAACTTCTGAAGAAATTGAATACCCACCGATAGTTTTGCTTTGCAAGGCATAATTCCTGTTTTGCAGCATAGAGAGTCTCGAGAAAGATGATTTCAGTACGAATCATTAGTGACCTTGAACTACAACTTCTGACAAGCCTTTTTATTGAGGCAATTAAGGATTTTTGAGGGACGACTCTTAAGAGGTCAGTGCAGATTGGGGTTTTTTAACTCTCAGAACAAACAAAAAAAATGAAGCTTTCAAAGCTGCAAAAATAGATTATTAAAAAGAAAAAGAAAAAACAAGTGAAGGTCCTTAGCAGCCTTGCATTCCAGACTTTGTTTTATTTTTTTGTTTGTTTTTTTAATTCATAAGACCAACCACACTGAAGCCATAATGATCTTTTTCTTTGGCAGCAGATTTGGATACAGTTTGAGCATAAAGAGGGAGTTATAAAGTTCTGTGAGATGTTTTAATCATAACTTGGCCTTTAATATTCATAGTGCAGCGATGTTGTGAATTCCAGAAAAATGTCATTCATAACAACTCAGGTTTTTTTTTCTTCTTTTTTTTTTTGAAATGTAGAGACAGGAGTCGCTCATCAAACACAAACATGATGGGCAGTGTGTGTTGCAGAAGAAAAGTGAAGGCATCAAAGCAAAGTTTAAAGACGCTAGCGGCTCAAACCAATGAAGCGGTCGGGGTCAGATAACCCTCCTGGATCATAATGAACTCGACCGTGTTCTAGACGCTCCATTTCAACTCCTTGACAGCTCTGGCGGTGCAGGAGTAGAGCGACATTGCTGTCTTGTATTCGACTTGAGATTTGTTTGGTTTATGTTACAACTGTTAATGTGTAATTTTCCCATTTTATATTATTGAAGAAGCACCTGAACCCGTAAATCAAATTTGGTCTAATGGCATTGCATTGAACTTTAAGTCTTATCTTGTGGTTTTATGACACATGTGAAAGCATTTTGTAGCAGGAGAATGAGCAGAAGCAATAACTAGCCACCTCTTTTGTACTTTGTTACAAATATTAATATAATATTACCTCTGTTGGTCAGTTTAAAGGTTTACTTAACGTTGCTTTATTGCACGTAGTTGGTTTGGACTTAAGATTTGTTTGGTTCATGTTACAACTGTTAATGTACAGTCTTTACTATTTAATTTAAATAAACTTCTTAATGTACGCTGAATCAAAGCCAGTGTTTCAATTTATGTCTTCATGAAGGCCATGGACTTGAATACTGTTTGGGTTGAACACTACTTTTTGCACATTTTCATACATCTCAAGATTCTGGATTATTTAATTTTTTAATTAAACCACAAAATGGCAAAGAACAAACCGAAAAAAAAGTCAATATCAATAATATATAGGGATCTCCAATCAGGATTTGAACCGTGGTCGGCTGCAAGCGTGGCATTAATTTCGCTGTGCCATGGCCACCCTCGACTAACTTTGTGTCCCATCCTGGCCACCCCAGTAAAAATGTCCTGGATACGCGGCTGACCTGAAACAGCAGGGAGCAACACTATTAAGAGCTGGTGGCCTTGATATTGATGACAAGACAAAAAGCCACGACTAAACTCCACCTTTCCATACATCCTCATCCTTGTAAATTCACCTGAATTCCCTTGCACACTGCCGACATGTTTGACAGCGTGCTGCGTGTGGCGTTTGTTGTCGTTCTTTTGTTAAAAAAAAAACATGAGCAGCGCACGCGGGAACCTGACAGTGGTCACATTCGTACCAATAGTGTGAACATCTCACCCAAAAACATTGGATCCGAGCAATAAGGTCTAATTGGAGAACATAGCCTAAGTAACCATGACTACCTCAGTGTAGCAGTTAAGCTAAATTATGGCAGATGGCAACTGTACTCGAGCGCCTCATCATAGCTCAGATTTTATAACAAAGGAGAGGGGAGTCTGTTTCCTCTGTCATGCTTTTCTCTATTCAAGCGCCACACGCATGTTTGTTTTATTCTCTCTCAAAAAAAAGAAAAAAAACAACAAAAAAACGCCACAGTGAATACTTGTATTCTAAAATTGTGATTAATCATGATTAATCACAGTCTTTTACAAAGCAAACTGACGGAATTGTTGTTGTTTTTTTTTGTTTTGTTTTGTGTTTCCAGTTGATTTGTCGATACCGTTGAAGATCTTCACGTTAATGTTCATCAGTTACAGAGACCGAATGACTGGCAGCGGGTAAAGATCTCACCTCTCCCCCTCGGACTTATTTGCTTCCGCTATCAATGTCTGCCTCACTCCTCACCTCTGCTGTGGGAATTCTGGGGTCGCTTGTGGCGCCGCGAGGTGTTTTCAGCGCCGGCGGGACATCTGACCCGGCCAGCTACATTTACAGACCCCAAACGTTCAACGGGAGTCTTGCTGTTAAGTCTGCGTCCCATTCTAATCATTTAGAAACTGTTATTCTAAAAGAAAAAAAATTAGTACACTGAGCAAAAGTAAAGCTTGCTTGTAACAAAAAACACGATAGTGGGAAATTATTATTGATTATTTCTTATTATTGATTATATTTAGGTGGCAAGGTTTTACAGTTAATGTGTTAGCATTCTTCCACAGTGTAGAAATCACACATTTCATCATGACATGCTATTATATTGATGCTTTCGGTGACAATATTTGCAGTTATCAGAGAGTATCATTACTTTACAATGAAACATATCAGTTACATTTATATTTTAAAAAACTAAAATATTTGACATTTAATTTCTCAAAATGGAAATCAAGCCTCATCTCACAATAACATGCCGCATTCCTATGTTTTAAGTGCTAATATATGTTCTCATGCAAGACTTCAAAAATGCCCAAAGATTTGCCGCTAACCCGGCAGGCATGTTGCCGGTGATTTCAAAACTGTGCAAAACCGTTTAAGATGTGCTCCTGGGTGTGCCCGGTTCAAAATACTCGATGTAAGCATGGTGAAAGGTCACACTTGCTTATGCTTCTGTTGTCCGGAATGTCAGTTTATCTGTAGTCGTGGTGATTCGCTCTTTCATATCCCCAATTTAGAGTAATCTGTCATTCTGGACCACACGGCAAGACTTGATGCCCCTGCAGGTCAAACATGAAATGGCAGATCTGGTATTCATCGCTCTTTTTGAATGGTGGTTTAGTTTTAGTGTTAAAAAAAAAAAAAAAAAAAGGCTGGTAAGCAGATATCTGACACATTAAAAGGGGAAATGAATATTCATTCCTTATCTACTCGCCTCAGCGGCAGTGGAGGGGCGGGTGAAGTTGTTGGAGTCCGCAACACATTTTTGAAAATTCCAAGGTTGAACAAGCGTTGCAGTCAAATCCGGTGCAACCGAAGTAAAGGGCGATTACTTCTTTGAACGCGCGAGCAAATAAACATGCAACTACGAGCAGAAGCAGCGCGCGCAGCTCACTGAGTACATTTGCCCTCGTGCCGCAAAGCACCGGGGGGGAGCAAATGCGAATGGGTAAAATCGGGACATGATTTGCGATTTACGAAGCCTGGAAATAATCGCGGCGATCGTGCTGGTGTCTGTTCCTACGTTTGAAAGGAGGGTGCCAGGCAGCCCAGCACAGGTGGCCGCCGTCACCGCGGCGAGGAGGCGACATCGTGTCAGTAATTTTGACATGAATGAAGGACAAACAATTGAGAGATATCGACAGTTAAGCAATGCCATTGCCCTGCCATGTCCCCCCACTGTCAGTGTGTGTGCGTGTGTGTGGGTGTGTGTGTGCATGGTCGTGTGTATCCATGGTGGATGGGAGAGACGGGTGTTCTGTCTGTTTTTATTTTCCTTCGCATTGCTTTTAGCTGTTGTAGAGCACTTTGTGTTGCTTTTTAGATGAATGAAAAGTGCTCTATAAATAAAGTTTTGATGCGATTGAATCGATAATGACAGTCTGGAATCGCTGGATGAGCCGAGGGCCGATTTGGAGTCGGCTGCGCGTCTGCTCCCCTCCAGTCGGCTCCTCCCCACCCTCACCAGCACTCCATCTGTTTTATTTGCAGAGGTTTTTTATTGCATTGCCATCTCTTTATTTGGTTCTTTGCCTTACATCTCGCCGTCCTCTCTTAACTTCATCTGCCCGCACATATTGCGTTTCTTCTGGTGGTATTGAGATTTCTCGCTGCGGTTCAATAACAGTTTCATTCCCCTCTTCCGATGATACCTCTAACTCCATCGGGTCGAATTTTTCATTTTTTGCGCGACGGAACAAGCGGAACCCTCATTCACGTACCCGCAAAACACACACTGGCTGCGCGTGCATGTCATTCTAGCGCCCTTTATTTGGGATCTTAGTAAACCAGACCCTTTGTCTTTAGCCTAAATATCGCTGTTGTAAGCCCAGGGAGCCATGCTCAGGCACACGCCACACCTGCTGGTCTTGCCTTGCACCTTTTGGGGTGAGAGTGTTGTGCTGTGCGTGCGTGCAAATGTAAATGTGGCTCGTCGGGTAGCAGCGGCATTGAAGACGCCGTTGTTTCACGCTTGTGAAGACCTGCTCGCCGTGCACTTAAATTGTATTGGTGAGTAGATGATGAGCCAGGTTTAATTTCCGAGTGAACTTTCCTTTCAAAGAATGCGAGATATGTTAACACAGATACAGGCCTGTGCAAACGTTTGCTCACCCCTTCATAAATAACAGATTTTGGTGATTTTTTTTTTAAAAATGGAAAGATCTTCACAGTCTCTAGGAAATGGAAAAAAAATATTTTCAGCAAACACTGATGTATAGTTACTTTTTTTTAATGCCATAAACTGAACCAAGCATAAAACACTATTATGGCACAGTGCAAAAGTTTGGGCACCCTAAAAGTTCCAAAGTCTCAGATTCTTTTTACAGGGTTTCAGACCTTAATCAGCTGGTTAGATCTGACGCATGGCAGAAGCCGCCATCCCTAAACGTCGGCCGCTGCACATTTCAAAGCTTCGCAAATACTCCGACTCTTCAAACCTTGTGCGCACACTTGCCGACACTCAACCGCCCATGGGTTCCTCTGAGCAGCCGTGTAAGACTGTGAAAACGAAAGCTGTTGATGCCCCCGACGCAGGAGGAGGCTGCGAGAAGATGGCAAAGCGCTTGTCAGCCGGCAGTTTGCGCAGTGAGGAATGCGACGAAGGGAAGGCAGTCCAGCAGAACGGCGGATGGGGTCAGGACGAGATCTGGAGGACCAAAACTCTCAGAGAGAACTGCTCGCACGCCGGTCAGAAAGTACAAATCAAATTGCATCATCTGGGAGATTTGGCAGACTCAGGAGTGGCGGTGCACCGGTCCACCGCGCCGGCCACGCCTGCACAGACAAGACAAGACCTTCACTGAGTCAGCAGAAGAAAAGGCTTACCTGCGTCCCCATCATAAAATCCAACATCAGAAGTACGTAGCAGAAGATATACAGAAGCCTGATGCGTTTGGGAAACGAGTGCTGGGGACTGATGAAGTTAAAATGGGGAGGAGGGGGGAGGGAGGGGGTGGTCTGTCATGCTCTGGGGTGGTGTGTTGCACAGGTTTAAGAGATAACTTGGCCCAGATTGATTGGCACCGTAAAAAATGACATTTATTGATTGTACATGATTGGCCCACGTAATGCCCCTTTAACTCTCAGCGGACGTCCCCTGTGCCGCAGCAACTGTCGCGGAGGCTGCAGACACGGAATAACCGAAAGGTCGCGCGATGGATTTTTCCCTGAAATGGGATGAATAACAGCATTGACGGTGATTTACCTTTCTTTTTTTTTTTTTTTCAAGAAAAAAAAGAGCAAAAACTGTCAGTGTTCAGCCGCTAAGAAATTAGCCTCCTGGCACTGGACCGGCGGGAGCTGCTGGTGCTCCCCCCTCCGACCGCTTGGATCTCAGACAAAGCAAACACACCAGAAAGCACTTGATGCAAAAGTGTGTGTGTGTGTGTGTGTGTGTGTGTGTTAGTGTGCGTAGATGTAGGCTTGTGGATGGATATTGTGTGTTTTCAAAGGATGATCAGGACAGTTTCGGACGGAATGCCAGCTCATCCGTTTTCCTCATCTGTCATCATTTTCAGCCTAACTGCTAAAATTGTGTGTGTATGGCCAAGAAATATACATGTAGAGGGGAATCAGCAAGATGCCAAGCGAGAAGTTGTAAAAGCGACCATTGCGTGGCCTTTCGGCAGGAGCACAGCAAAGGAATGAGAAAATGAAGAAGGAGAGGGGAAATAAAAAAGACACCGAAGCTAAATATTAAAGGGCCGTGGATGTGCTTTCTGGTGTTTCGGGCCCTTAAGCATTCCGTTGTCTGCATTAATGGCTAAGTTGAGGAAAGAAACATTAACAGCAGATGCCGTGCACGGGCGCAGCCTCCCGGACCGCGTGTCTGGAACAACGAACAACGGGGCGATGAGCGGCGTGACGGTCTCGCCGAGACGAGCGCGCGTGAGGGGAATTCTTGCTCACCTGCGGCTCTCCCTCAGCCCCCGCTTCCTCCGAACCCCGTCGCCTTGTCTTTTCTTTTTGTTTTGCTTTAGCGTTGAGCGCTCCGAAGCAAACTTTCAGACGTGTCAAATGTTGCGGGCGTAGCGCGGCCAGACGAGGGCAGGGAGCACAGCGGAGATGCACGGGGAAGAAAGCCGCCTGGCGTTCTGCCGGCACTGCAGCACCGCCGGATTATTAACCCACGCAAAACTTCGCCGACCTTTTTTTGCCGCCTGTGCTGCAGCCAGGCGGCCGCTGTAAACCAGCTCGCCGCACATAAAGCGCCCGACACGACGAGCCGGTCTGAAGGGGTCCAAAGGGCCCATTACGGTCAATTCTTTATTGTTTCCTCCCTGACGTGAAAATCAATGACTGGCCGATGATGAAAGCGGCGCTATTTCAGTGTCGGGCCGTGACGCCGAGAACATTCGATTATCATCCAGCAGCTGAAGGAGCTCCACGAGGCGTCTTCAAGGGTGAGGACTTCCTAAAATCTTTTTTTTTTTTTTTTTTGCTCAATGCCAGTATGTGATAGGACGGCGGCGCATCCAGTCAGTCCGCTGTGATGTTAATTGTGATGTGCCACAGATGATTTGAAGTGAAACTCATTCTAGCTTGAAAAATCCTCCTCGTCTTCACCTTCCTAAAATAACGGCCTGAGTCATTTTTTTGACAAAAATGTTTTTCTTTTCTTTTTGACGGTCTATGCCATTATTTTAGGAAGGTGACGTTATATAAGTATGACAATGATTTCAAAACAAAGACCGAAAAAGGTAAATGACTGAGAAAAATCAACCAGTCAGGGACGAAGAGACATTTTTTTTTAACTGTGGCGCTGCAAAGAGCCACATCATATATATATATATTCTTACACGCACCATGAAATATTACTATTTTACCATGACACAACTGCTAATATGCATTGTGTGTGTGTTTATCATACACACACACTCGTCTGCTCCGTTAAATGTCATACACCCCTCACTATGAAAC
>CAAKHG010046373.1:5101-16009 GCA_901007715.1 Dactylopterus volitans
TCGCACAGTCGCCTCATTGTGTGCGTAGAACGGCGCCAACGCCTCAGCGGCACTTCCTGCCATTATGCCGCTGTGACAGGAAGATGAGGGAGGAGCTCTCGTGTGTGTGTGTGTGTGTGTGTGTGTGTGTGTGTGGCTGCTCAGTGTTGAGGGTGACCCGCCGATGCTCCTGAGAAACCTTCACAGTCCTGAAGGTATAAAAGGAGACGTTCCCCACGGAGGCTAAAGCTAAGCTACCTAAGTTCCCCACGGAGGCTAAAGCTAAGATACCTAAGTTAGCCAAGGAGGCTAAAGCTTTGCTAAGTTAACCAAGGAGGCTAAAGCTAAGCTACCCAAGTTACCCACGGTGCCGAATGCTAAGCTAAAAAAGCCGCACGCTGGTCTCTGACGGCGTCTGATGACGTCATCAGGAGGTCGCAGAGATTAAAAGTGGCCTCTGACCGTTGGAGGCGAAATCATCTGCAGATGAACAGAAACGACTGTTAGGATGAGGGAAGGTGAGGTGGAGCATGAGGTCCATGAGGGAACCTGGTGATCCACACACACACACGCACGCGCACACACACACGCACGCACGCGCGCGCAGCATTACGGTCTAATCGGCCTGCCCTCTGATCATGTGACAGGCTTTGCATTCTTTCATGTGGGCGGAGTCTCTCGAATGGTCCAGGTCTTTTGTGTTGGAGTCGCCGTTTCCGCTGCGAATCAGGTTGCAAGTGTGACCGGAAACGGTGAAGGTCAAAGGTCATGTTGAGCCGGTGCTTTTCCTCTGCTCATGTTGAGCGGCGGCTCCCAGATCAGTAAGCCCCGCCCCTCCCCGCGTGTGTGTGTGTGTGTGTCCCGTCAGGTGTCGGCGACCTTCGCGGCCAGCCTGGTGACGAGCCCGGCCATCGGCGCCTACCTGTCGGCCAAGTATGGCGACAGCCTGGTGGTCCTGGTCGCCACGGTGATCGCGGTGGCGGACATCGCCTTCGTGTTCTTTGTCGTGCCGGAGTCGCTGCCGGACAAGATGCGGCTGACGTCCTGGGGCTTCCCCATCTCCTGGGAGCAGGCCGACCCCTTTGCGGTGAGTTCAGGGGTCGAGGGGCCGAACCGGTCCGACTGAGGGGGGTCTCTCTTGTCGTGGTGATGCGTTCAGGGGCCCTCCGGCGTGCCGATGACTGGCGTGTGTTGCGTTTTCAGTCGCTGCGTCGCGTCGGCAAGGACACCACCGTGCTGCTCATCTGCGTCACCGTGTTCCTGTCCTACCTGCCCGAGGCCGGGCAGTACTCCAGCTTCTTCCTCTACCTGAGACAGGTGACTCACACACACACATGCGCACACACACACACACTCCTGCCGCGACTACTCCCTCTGACGCTCCGTCGCCGGCGTTTCAGGTGATCGAGTTCTCTCCTGCCGCCATCGCCGCCTTCATCGCCATGGTGGGAATCCTGTCCATCATTGCCCAGGTACACACACACACACACACACACACACAGCTGCGTGTTACCGACGTGTGAACAGGAAGTGCTCTCCTCGGCGCCTGACGACGCCCCGCCTGTCTCCGGCAGACTCTCTTCCTCAGCGTTCTCATGAGGACCATCGGGAACAAGAACACGGTCCTCCTGGGTCTGGGCTTCCAGCTCTTCCAGCTGGCCTGGTACGGCTTCGGCTCGGAGCCATGGTGAGCGCCGCAGTGTGCCGGAGGGGGTGGGGGGGGAGAGGAGGGAGGGGCCAGCATGACGACAGAGAGGTCTGACCGTGTGTGTGTGTGTGTGTGTTTCCTCTCCTGGCAGGATGATGTGGGCAGCAGGAACCGTAGCAGCCATGTCCTCCATCACCTTCCCAGCGGTCTCTGCTCTGGTGTCACACAGCGCCTCGCCTGACCAGCAAGGTGCGTCCACCTGCCGCCAAGATGGCTCCCCACCTTTTTGGTGCGTTACAGCTTTTTCAGTGTGTGTGTGTGTGTGTGTGTGTGTGTGTTCAGGTGTGGTCCAGGGCATGATCACCGGTATCAGAGGGCTGTGTAACGGTTTGGGTCCGGCGCTCTACGGCTTCATTTTCTTCCTCTTCAACGTGGAGCTCAACGACATGAAGCCAGTGGCGGGAAGACCCACGCAGAACACGGAGGTACACACACACACACACACACACACACACACACACACGCAGTCACGTGTGCTGATCCGCCCGCGCGCGCTGACTCGCTCTGTCTCCGCCCCCAGAAGTCCATCATCCCCGGGCCGCCCTTCCTGTTCGGCGCCTGCGCCGTCGTGTTCGCGCTGCTCGTCGCCGTTTTCATCCCCGAGCACCACCGACTGGCCGACGTCAAGACGTGCTCCGCCCGCAAGTCGAGCGGCGGCGGCGGCGGCACACACGCTCAGGACGCCGGCCCCCTGGCCACGCCCACCAGCGACGCGGAGGACATCGAGCCTCTCCTGCAGGACAGTAGCATGTGACTGACAGCCGGCCCGACCAATCGCAGCGCAGAGGCCTGAGCGCTCCTCTGCTAGCTTATTTTTTTTTATTTTATTTTTTATTTTTTTGTCCCTTTAAATCCAGAGAGTCGGGCCGGTGGCGTCCGGCGGCAACCACGCTGACCGCCGCCCTCTGACATCACGCGGGGAGGACGTGTGCCGCTCCAGAGACTGAAGGTGGTTCCTATTTCAGACGCACGGCCCTTTAAACGGGTCACCCCCCCACCCACCCACCACCTGAGGTCGCGCCGGGCGCGCCCAAAACTGCAGGCGTTCCCACGGAAACCTCGGCGCCGCAGGGGACTGTGGGCGGCGGCAGCGGCGACGCGGGTGATCAGGCGCTCGCTTCATAACCTCCAACCACTCGGTGACACTCGGGACCTCGCGCCCGCGGGCTATCAAGACTGATGGATGACTGGTTGCTGTGGCAACGGCTTGCGCCCACGGTGACATCGTCACCGTCCCGAAAGGTCAAATATGAAAATATATTAACAGTTTGGAGTGCTTTTTTTTGTTTGTTTTTTTTCTTTTTTAGGTGCGCTTGTTTTAACCACCACATTAACTGTCTCTTCTTCTGTTGTTTTAATACTTGAAGTGTTTGCGAGTCGAGCGTTCCCCCGGTTACTGACGATGGTCCTCACGGTGCCAAACTTGTGGGTTGTTTATTTTTTTTGTTTGTTTGGGTTTTTTTTTTTTTTTTTGGTCACTTGAATTTGTAGAGGGCAAAGGTCAAGAAGACGCACATTCCAAGAGAAAGCCGCCTCCCCCTCCCACCTCTTCAAACGGGGCTGCTGAGAGACGCAGTCGAATCCTTGTTACCGTGGCAACAGCCAGGAGACGGGTTGCCCTCAGTAACGGCTGTATCGCCGCGCGTCAGTGTGTGTGTGTGTGTGTCCGTCCGTCTCCGCCAGCTGCCCGGAGCCTCCATAGAGGGTCGCCGGGCCCATTTGGTTCTTGAGGGTGTTTCACCTGGAATCTGAAGGTTCCTTTTTAGTCCAGAACCAAAGGAACACGGCAAAGTCCGGTCACCTTCTACGGAGGCTCGCCCGGCTCCCGCCGCCATGACAGAGCGGCGATGTCGCCGTGTCCTGCTCTGCGCTGCTGTTTCGCTTGACTCCCGCGGCTCTCACCGAGTTACAGTTACTCCAGCTAGTTACAGTTACTCCAGCGTCCAGTCTTCTGTCAGTCCGAAGCGGATCAGACCGACGCAGACGCGACAGCCGCGGCCAGGTGAAAGGAGGCAGTTACCGTGACGACCGTAAACGCGGCGTCACGCAACGGGAGACTCGCGTCTGAATGATGCGACGAAACGTGGCAGACAGAAAGGGGGCGGGGCTTCCCGTCGTGACACAACTTCCTGTTTGAGGTGGCGAGGCGGCGCCGGGACACGCCCGACCACGCTGAGGCGTCCAGTGGTCATCCGACGTGTCCCGCCGTCGCCGCGGCGCTGCACTTTACCCCCGCCGGACGCGTGCCTCCACCGTCGTCGCCATATCTCGTTTTTCTACGTCGCCGAGTCGCCTTGTTGCTTTGGCAGTTCCTTTCTTTTCTTATTAAGAACCTGATTTGAATAAAAGCGATGACGATAACAATAAAGAAAACGTATGAAATCAAACATGGACGCCGGCTCTGTGAAGTCAGTGACTGCGACCTTTGACCCCTGACCACCCAACTCATCCTCCAGCCCGCGCAGACATTTGTGCCACGCTGGAGGAAAGCGCCTCTCGAGGTGTGAGCGCTCTGCTGTCCCGGTTCCCTCAAACGCCTCATCGTTAATGAGAAATGGTAAAACATGGAGGACGGCGCGACGCACAGACAGAGGTCTCGCTCTGACCCCGAGGTCTCACTCTGACCCCGAGGACTCGCTCTGACCACGAGGACTCGCTCTGACGGTGAGAGCTCCGACACCGAGGTCTCACTCTGAAGCTGTGTTCGAAATGGCCCCCATCACGGATGTAACGCGCTATATAGTGAATCGGCCGTTTTGTAGTGTTGTTCGAATTCTCTGCGGCTGGTTTTCATCCACTATAGAGTGGACGACAAAATACCCACAATGCACCGCAAAATTGAGTGAGCAAGCGATGTACACTACTTTGTGCTCCGGTATCCCACAATGCATATATATATATATATATATATATATATATATATATACACCATCATATATAGTGGAGGGGAGTGAGTGAGTGGGTGATTTCGTACACAGCCTGAGGTCTCACTCTGACACAGAAGTTTCACTCTGAGTTTAAACAGCGGAAAACCTCACCGACATTTTAGCTGAAAAATGATACGACAAATCCAGATGATTTTCCACAGACCTTTTTTTCTACTCACTCGGATCCTTTTTTTTTTTTAAATAACTTTTTATTGGAAAATGGTGAATTTTCACAGCTTCGCGCTCAAATCAGGTGACTAGAATATTACTTATATATGCAGGAACACGCCAGAGTCGTCATTTCAAACGGCGACGGATGCGGTTCCTCGGCCCGAGCTGCACGCAGACGGCGCCCCCTGCTGGGATGTGGTTGAACAGCAGCACCGATCAGTCGTCACCATCGACCTCCGGCTCGTTTAACGTTAACGGCCGCGGGCCAGTTCTGGTCCACCGGCCTCACTTTGCAAACGGCACCGAGACTGCGTCGAATCGTCCCACAGGACTTAAACGCACCGCAGCCGCCGAGCTGTTGGTGAGACGCGCTGGGAGCAAAAAAAAAAGCCGATGAAGGAAAAGCTGCTTCACGTTTTCTGCTGCTTCGAGTCGCTCGAGGACGGGAGAAAAAACGTTTAGGGGAGGGGGTGTAAAATATAAAAAAAAGAGAGTTCGCCAACGTCAAGAGTGTCACTTTATTTCAAATAAGAAAACCCAAGCGTCAACCCTCCCCCGTCACACCCATCTGAGTGCAGTGAACGGAGGAACCGCAGCAGCTCCCCACTGGTCATAATTAGCAAGAACTAGAAAATGAATTCAAAACCAGAATTTACTGATGTCTAAAAAGCACGTTTCATGGCACGCGGTCACTTCACGGGACAAAATTCACACAATTTTAGGAAAAAATAACGGAAACGCAGGGTCGAACGGGGCCGATTCCGATTCGGGTTTCATATCTGATACTGAAAGAGGAAAACGATTCGCCTCGTAAATGAATGTGTGACTTTGCTTCGGTCTCAGCCGCCTGACCTCAGCCCGCCTCCCCTGACCCCACCTCATCCCCGTAGGAACACGTGACAGGAACCATCGCTCGTTATCATCATGAGCCGTCGCGGCTCGTAAACGGAACGAACCCCAAAAACATTCAACTGTTACAGGTCTGATTCTGGAATGAAAAAAAAAAATGTTTCTGTGGAGAGCAAAGACAAAAACTTGTCTTTAGTGTGGAAGCTGAATCCTACGGGAGACGATGAGGGCCACTCAAGAAAAAATATAGAATTCTGATCAGAATTCGGACTTTTTTTATGATAGAGGAGTTTTGTTTTTTTAATTCCTGAAGTTTTTTCCAAAACTTAGAATTTTTAATTTTTTTTCGGGAGGATTTTTTTTTTTTCATTTCTGAAAAAAAAGTCAGAATTCTGAGTTTAATCTCAGACTACTGACTTTTTTGGAAACAAAAAAATTTTTTTGTAGGTGTCAGAAAAAAAGTCAGAACTCTGTGATTAAATTCGGAATGAAAAAAAATCCTCCTGAATTTATTTATTTATTTAGGTCTCAGAAAATAAGTCAGAATTCTGACTTTGATCTCAGAATTATATTATCTTTCCTTCAGTGGCCCTAATCTTCTCCCGTAGAATCCAGAAGATGAGAGGAGATAAATTCCCGAATGTCAAAAATACTGCGATATATATAAAATTTGGTCTTAAACTCTGAGATGTGATTGAAATCTTCTTCTTCTGTGAATGTTTTGTCGGCGTTCTGCTGGTTTACTTCGAGTCTCCCTCCTTCCTCCAGTCTTGACTTGTAAATAACTCTTAAACTTTGTGCAAAGACCCCGATGTCGCCAATTCTGCTTTTTTAAACATTAAAATTTATCCATCTTTTCGACCTTTCAAAATAAGAGCGCCCAACAGACCATAAAGTGCTCAAAAATAGGGAACCTCACATTATAATGTGAAACTTTTATTGTTGTAACAATACACTATATATATATATATATATATATATATATATAACAATAAAAGCATCAGGTTATAACGTGAGACTTATTGATCAGCATCACTGAGGCTCAGAAAGCTTGAGTGAGTTATTATGCAATAAAAGACGGTGAGTTCAAGTTTTCGATTTTCGAGCGTTTTTCGGTCTGTGTTCAGAGCTCTTATTTTGAAGGGCGGACGCTTTAACAAGCGCGGGCGCCTCGTTCGCCCTCAGCTACACTCGTATCCATGACGCCTTCGCTGACCCTCGGTTTTAACGCTTCTCGTCCTATTCTTGTGGCGTGGCAGCTGCAGGCTTCCGTAGGCGCCATCTTTTCCATCCAAGTATCTTTCTCCGTTTCTCCGTCCTCGCTCACTCTCGCAAAGCCAAAAGCGCCTGAGCGGCTTCGTCCTCCAGCCAATCACAGCTCAGAACAAGCTAGCATTAGCGTGGTAGCTTTGGTGTTTTGCGCTGCTGCCGGCTGGTGGGCCGCCGCCGCCGCCGCCACCGCCGTCCTCAGAGCAGGCAGGAGATGGAGACCTTGGTGGTGGAGTAGGGTACGGTGTCTGCGGTGGGACAAAAGAGTTGCGGCGATGAGTTAATGCGACGCAAACGAGGACGCGAAGGCTGAAGATGGCCTCAACACGAGCCTCAGCCAATCAGACGGCGGCGTCCTCCAGCTGGCCCAGCATCAGTATGTGTGTGTGTGTGTGTGTGTGTGTGTGTGTGTGCGCACTTTTTGTTTGTGTGTGTATACTTGACATTTATGTGTGACTACTTGACGTTTCCTCGTGTTTGTGTACTCAACATTTGTGTGTGAGTACTGATGTGTGCGCGTGTGTGTACTTTACGTCTGTGTGTGTACTTTGCGTACTTCACACGTGTGTGTGTGTGTGTGTGTGTGTGTGTGTGTGTGTGTGTGTGTGTGTGTGTGTGTGTGTGTGTGTGTGTGTGCTCGCGTGTGTGTGCGTTTGTGTGTGTGTGTGTGTGTGTGTGTGTGTGGTGAGCGTGCGGCCGTCTCACCTCTGTCCTCCAGCGAGCTGATGTGTGTGTGTGTGTGTGTGCGTGTGTGTGTGTGTGTGAGCGTGCGGCCGTCTCACCTCTGTCCTCCAGCGAGCTGATGTAGGCCTCCATGAACTCCTTCTCCCTGCCGTCCTTCTTCTTCTCCTCCTCTCCTCCGCGTCGCCGCCACCGCTTCTTCTTCTCTGTCTTCGTGTCACCGTCCTTCTTCTGGTCTCTGGTGGAGTTGTCGTACAGGCGGATGAACCTGACGGGGGCGAGCGGCCGGGTGACCTCACTGCCTCGTTAGGGAGTGTGTGTGTGTGTGTGTGTGTGTGTGTGTGTGTGTGTGTGTGTGTGTGTGTACTTCACGTGTGTCTGCGCTTCAAGCGTGTGTGTACTTCATGTGTGTGGGGGGGTACTTCACGTGTGTGTACTTCACATGTGTGTTTGTGTGCCTGTGTGTGCTTGCTTGACGTGTGTGTGTGCTTGCTCGATGTGTGTGTGTGTGTGTACTTCATTTGTGTGTGTGTGTGTGTGTCTGTACTTTGTGTACTTGACATGTGTGTGTGTGTGCGCTTGTACTTTGTGTACTGTGTGTGTTTGTGTGTACTTTACATGTGCTTGTACTTCACGTGTGTGTACTTGATGTGTTTGTTTTGTGTGTGTGTACTTAACGTGTGTGTGTGTGTGTACTGTGTGTACTTGACATGTGTGTGCACTTGGCGTGTGCGTGCGTGCGTGCGTGCGTGCGTGCGTGTGTGTGTGCACTTGGCGTATGTGTGTGCGTGTGTGCGTGTGTGCGTGTGTGTGTGTGTGCGTGTGTACTTGATGTCGGGGTTGCTGCACAGTCGGGTTGGGATGCAGTTGAGCTCGTCGCCACTGACGACGACCATCTTGAGCGTGGTGATGTTGGTGAGGCACTGAGGGAGGTAGGAGAGCTGGTTCCTGTGGAGGAAGAGTGTGACCAGCTGCTGCAGCCTAAAACACACACACACACACACACACACACACACACCGTCACTCAGTAACAACCATCACATTACTATCGTTTCCCTTCACTAGCCATATGAGGAGCTCCTAAAAAGAGCATCACATGTGAAGAACCTTCTTCATTTTCTTCTTCTTACTATTATTAGGTAGCATCTCCCATTCTTCTTCCTCCTCCTCCTCCTCCTTCTTCTTCTACTACTACCTCTGCCTCACTAGCATGTTGCCCAGCGCCGTCACCGGTTACCTGTCCATGTCCTGCGGCAGGTCGGTCAGGCGGTTGTTGCTCAGGTCCAGCAGCTGCAGGCCGCTCATCCTCAGGGCGCAGATGGGGATCGACGCGAACCTGTTCTCCGCTATGTCCAGGTGAGCCAGCCGCTTCAGGTTGCTGAGCTGCGGGGGGGTTGTGGCGTCGTCAGCACGGCGACGTCACGGCCACAGACCGCCAGGCGGACAGAGACAGAGAGGAAAACAACGATGAGGCAAACAGGTCATCGGGTCTCTGAGGTTAGACCGGACTAAACTGGTCCCCTTGTTCAGCCTGACCTCGAAGGGAAGCTCCAGCAGGTTGAGGTTCCCCGCCAGCTCCAGTCTCTCCAGGCCCTCACAGTCCCCCAGCTCTGGAGGAACTCTGGACAGACGGTTGTAGCTGACGTTCAGCTCCTTCAGCCCGGCGAGTTTACCTGCCGACAGAAGTGGCGAGATGTCACCGAATGTGGCGAAAGCGCCTGCGGAGGAACCCCGCCGGCATGTCAGGAACCCGCCGGCATGTCAGGAACCCGCCGGCATGTCAGGAACCCCGCCGGCGTGTCAGGAACCCCGCTGGCGCGTTGGTTCATGCGTCCGCTCGTGAACGAGGTTTCCCGCCTCACCGATCTCCGGCGGCAGGACTTCGATGGCGTTCTTGGGGATGTGGAGCACGGTGAGCTGCGTGAACCGGGCCAGGTAGTCGGGCAGCTGGCGGATCTTGGTTCCCGTGACGTTCCACTCCTTCAGGTAGGTCATCCACTGAAGCTCCGGCGGGAAGTCCTGCACAAATATTCAGTCATGCTGTAACACCCTCTGACTCCCTGCCTGAGCCGGGACGTTGGAATAGCATGTTAGCTGAGCATGCTAGCTTACCGTCCACCGATCGCCGGCCAGCTGGAAGACCAGCTTGTTCTGCTCTGGAGTGTTCTGATCCGGGTCACTGTTCTGATCTGGATGCTCTGATTCTGACACAGAAACAGCGTCAACAGAACATACAGAGACACACAGCGAGCAGCTCCACTCAAGTGTTGATGCCTGAACCGGCCTGCACCTGAACCTACCCGCCTGCACCTGGACCTACCCGCCTGCGCCTGAACCTACCTGCCTGCACCTGGACCTACCAGCCTGCACCTGAATCTACTAACTTGCACCTGAACCCACCAGCCTGCACCTGGATCTACCAGCCTGCACCTGGACCTACCAGCCTGCATTTACCAGCCTGCACCTGGACCCCCCCAGCCTACACCTGAACCTACCGGCCTGCACCTGGACCTACCAGCCTCCACCTGGACTTACCAGCCTGCACCTTAGTCTACCAACTTACACCTGGACCCCCAGCCTGCACCTGGACCTACCAGCCTCCACCTGGACTTACCAGCCTGCACCTGAATCTACTAACTTGCACCTGGACCTACCAGCCTGCATCTGTACGTACCAACTTGCACCTGGACCTACTAGCATACACCTCCACCTACCAACTTGCACCTGGACCCACCAGCCTGCACCTGAATCTACCAACTCGCACCTGGACCCACCAGCCTACACCTGAACCTACCAACTCGCACCTGGACCCACCAGCCTGCGCCTGAACCTACCAGCCTGCAGCGGTGCGTCCGCCAGCGTCGACCTCTCCAGGTAGTGGTGCAGCAGGTTCCTCTGGCTGGTGTCCAGGGTCTTGCAGTAGATGCGATACTGCCACTGCTGCTCGATCCTGCAGACACTCACACACGTTCATGGGGGGTCTTCACACTCACACACGTTCATGGGGGGTCTTCACACTCACACACGTTCATGGGGGGTCTTCACACTCACACACGTTCATGGGGGGGTCTTCATCGCCACGTGATGCCACATCACAACTTCCTGCCCACAGTCGACCCTCCTGATCCCAGCAGGACGCCGATCTGCCGCCACTATTTCACCCACTGCTGATGCGGCGCTATAAATAGCTAAATAGTTGTGTGTGTGTGTGTGTGTGTGTGTGTGTGTGTGTGTGTGTGTGTGTGTGTGTGTGTGTGTGTGTGTGTGTGTGTGTGTGTGTGTTATTTATTCCACCGAGCGACAACTGCGCTTAAGCGAGTTCAC
>CAAKHG010046376.1:0-27500 GCA_901007715.1 Dactylopterus volitans
CCCCCCCCCCCCCCCCCCCCCCCCAACCCGCCCTCCCCTCGCAGTTTCACCTCTTTGGGGTTGAAGATGAAACTTTACACTTTTTAGTCCTGAAGAACTGAAGAAGGTTCTTGTTCTCCTCGTCCTGCTCGCGCGCGGACACGTTCAATAGTGACCGAGTGGAGAACCGCACGTTCCTCTAAACTCTAGACTGCGTTACAAAGTCTGAACTTTATTCTGACGTTCCACTATGAGCACGTGAGCGCTGCGGCCGCGGCTCAGGTGGCCCCGCCCCCTCCTGCGGCCCCGCCCCCCCGCCGGAGCCTCCAGGTAAACGCTGGCAGCCACCGCTCGGGGAGCTGGCGACCTCCAGTGGCCAAGCTGCGGGACTACAAGTGAGCAGGTTTGAGGTGAAAAATACAAATGTAAAAAAAAAAAAGGGAGACGCGCGATCCGGAGTCAGGAACACATTTATTTAGTTGACGTCATTTGCACTGAGACACGTATAAATACAAGAATAATAAAATCATGAGATAAGAATCCTCATCAGATCGTTGTGGATGACTGTGAAAGGAAAAAAAACACTGCTGGTGTTATTGAGGCGCGTGGTGATGGTGGTGGTAGTGGTGGTGGTTGTGGTTCTTGTTGTTGTGGTTGTTGTCCGGCCAGCGTTTCCGGGGCGACCGCTACAGCGTGCTGAGAAACTCCTTCACCTGGAAAAGAGACCAGCAGGACGTCTGAAGACAAACGGCTGAGAAGATCTCTGACTTCCCGTCTTCGGTTGTAACTTCCAGTCTCGCGTCTTTCACGCTGGCGAGCACTGTCTGCCGCTGATTGCCCCGGCGGGGTATTTACAGTCAACACCAAACTGCCACAAACGGCTCCAAACACGCGTCCAGTTTTGCGTCTCACAGCTTCTAAAAGAGCCAAAGGTGTTTTGGGCTTCAGCGTCTCACCGCGTGCGGCTCGTTTGGGCTTCACACCTCCGTCACTGGTGGGTATCGCCTGTGGCTGCGGGGGGGTGGGCGGGGCTTCACCTGAGAGTCTGCTGGAGTTGGAGAGCAGGACTGGAGCTCTCGGTCGCTCTCGGTCGCATAAGTTAATGGCCATGAGCGCGCCGCCTCGCTCAGAGGCTGTTTGCATTCATGAAGGTGGCCACAGAGGCGAGAATGTGGAGCCTCCACAGGGTGGAGATGCTGGTGGCAGCTGACACCTTCACACATCTGCTGGGACCCGTTTTTACGTTCTCAAACTTCGACAACAGGCTTTGTCAATTGTGCTTTTCTGCCGTCTTTCAAAAACATCGAGGTTCACGGGCCTGGAAACGCGAAGTGTTCTTCACTAGCACTTTTAATAGAGTTGGCAGAGTTTTAGAGTCAAATTCAAGCTGAAGCAAAACAAAAGAATCATTAAACTCCCAAAGTCTTTATCATCACACGTAAACCGTTAATACGAAGCAGCAGTGACAAATAAAGTTCCTTCACAGCCACAGCGGCTCGACGGCGGCTCTCTCTACTCATGTGCGTGTGTGTGTGTTTGTACGCTTTGTGGATATGTGTGTGTATGTGGTGGCTTTATAATATAGATAACCTTGGATTTAAAAGAAGTGCGTGTCTGTTGGATGTCGTCCCTGCAGACTGCAATAAAGCCTGGTTGTAACAATAAAAAAAATCTCTCTTCTCTTTACCAGCTGACTGCGTGTTTTTATTGTCGGATTTTGGTTGCTGCTGGATGAACATGACTGAGGCCATCAGGCCTCATCAGATCTTCAACTCCCGCTTAAAAGGAGTCAAGAAGTGAAACAAGAACATGTTTGAAAAATCAAGTATTTTTCAAACAGTTTTCCTGAATTCAGGTGGATTCCAGACCTTGAAAACAAGGTTCAGTCTAAATGTAGCAAAGCGGAAGCATGAAGATGAATCAGAAAAATGAAAACGGAACCAGGTGCGGAGTCATCGCTCACCTTCTCAATCATGTCAGCGCGTTTGCTGCTGCTCCCCTTGAAGTCTTCATTCACGTCGATGGTCAGCACAGGAACCTCGCTCAGGTACTTGTACTCCATCCTGGAGGCAGCAGACCACACGCAGCTCCACGTCAGAGAAGCTCCACGTCAGAGAAGCTCCACGCTTCATCTCAACGTCGGCAAAAATGAACACACACGCACACCAGGCCGAGCAGAGAACCCATTTCCTGCTTCATTCACCTCTAAATGAATGAATGAGTCACGGATCCACGGACCTCCTGTGAGGAACGCTTTGATTCACTTTGCCGCCTGAACAGAGTCACTCTGAACCTACCGAGCGTGACAGACAGTGGTGCAGACACCTCGGTCTGTGTGTGTGTGTGTGTGTGTGTGTGTGTGTGTGTGTGTGCGTGCTCACGTCATGGTCTTGTGCTGCATCCAGCTCTCATGCTTGAAATGCAGCTTCTCCAGATACTCCAGAGGGATTTCCTGCTCCTCCTCTCTGCCTCTCAGGTGCAGCCTCTCCAGGCACTTCTACACACCACAGAAGAAGAAGAGGAGGGTTACCGACATCCGTGCGGCCTTTACACTCGGCCCTTTTTCCGCCTGGGTTAGGTTAAAGGGAAGCGGCGGCGGCGGCAGGGCAGCGATGGCGGCGGGGCAGCGACGCACCTCCGGCGTCGCTCTGAGGTAGATGATCCCATCCAGCTGGATGTGCTGGCTGAACTGCTGGTGCAGCCAGCTGTGCCAGTCCTGGTAGATGGACCACTCCGTCTCGTTCAGGCACTCGCTCTCGTAGAGGTTGGCGGCAAAGATGTACCTGCCGGGGGAGGAAGAGGAAGGAAGAGGGGAGACACGCGTCAACAAGTGTTTCAAAGTAAAAGCACCCAGGCTTTTACTCTGATGATCCGTCCAGCGGCTCGGTTAACGCGGCGTCACGGTTACCAATAATCCCTCCTAAAAGCAAGTTGAGCAAACTTGTTTTCAAGTGTCGTCCCAGTTTGTGAATTAAGATGAGTCGCTGGAGACCTGCAGGAGTTCAGCGCAGAATTTGGTGAGTTGGACACGTTCAATATGAATTCATGTAGAGAAAAGTGAACAGGCGCTGTGCGGCGGCTGGGGAGCAACACGTCGACTGCCGGCAGCCAATAGCGTCACACAGCCGTTGTCCCGCCCCCAGCTTCACCCCGCCCTCCTATCTGTGGCCGAGTACAGCCGCTCTGAGCAGGAAGTTGTCACCAGAAAGACTCGTGGAGGTTTGACACGTATAGATACAGGAGGTTTGGGCTCGGCTGCAAACTGCTGATCAAACATGGCTGATTAGGGGAGGAGCTGTCACCGCAGCCACGCCCATCAGCTCAGACCCCTCCCATCATCGGCTGCTCCGCCCACCCTGCAAAGCTGCAGTCGATTTCACCGTTTTGCCTCTTTCCTGTCAACGCGCCCCGAAATCAGCTTTTCTTTTTACGCCCGGTCAGAGGCTCCATTAGTCCTCGCTAACGTCGGCGCTAGCTTCAAAGCTACGCAGGTTAGCTGACCCGCTGTGTGAATCTGCTTTTACACATACAGCTGACACGGCAACCGTGTTGCTGGGGACCAATGCAGTGCAATAAATGCACTATTTTTATTTTAAAAAGAAAAAAAACACACACACACACACAGACAGACGGGCCTTTGCCGGATACCTGTCACTGTAGATGGACCTCTCAAAGAACTGCACCGGATTCTCGGCCTCTCGCAGCTTCCCATTGGCTGACCTGATCTGGGCGCGCACCCGGCTCATGCAGGCGTAGGTCTGGAAGGTGTACGCCCACCTCTCGGGTTTCCCATACATCATGTCCAGCAGATTCCCGCCGCTCCTCTGGGACGTGGTCAGCTCCTGCGGGACCAGATTGGCAGCTTACACGCAGGAATCCACAACTCTGCCGCCATTATTAACATGTAACAGAGATGTTGGTGAAACGGGCCGACCGGACCGGACCGCACCGACGACTGATGGTGCACCTGCAAGACCACAACTGTCAGACAAAGTCAGCAGCTGTCATTTCCGTCTCCATGGTACCTCAGAACTGACTAACGTAGCACTGCGACTGACCAGCAGAGGGCGCATGACCAAACTGCTGGAGCTGTATGATGCATCTCGGAGACAACATCTGCGCACATTAATGATGCCTATGCACCATTTAAAAGCAGTGAGCAGACTATTAAATAATATCTCAATTGATTAAGAACACAAATACTAACAATAACAATGACGTGCGGTTTACTGGTGAGAGAAGAAACCAGCAAGATCCACATTTCATAGGCTGAATTCAGAGAATCTGGCTTTTAGTCTTCATTAAAAAAGATCCTGTTAGTTGGTTTAGTAGACGGCAGGTGATTCATTCAATGTTGCTGCTCTTGTGGAAATGACATCGAGTATTCTTGGTCATCGTGGGGGGAAATGCAAGATGTTCCAGCCGTAGCTGATGTTTCTGACGGGCTCTGCCGATTCTTTGCTTGTATTCATCATTTCTGTGGGGATGCTCGATCTGTCCTCGCAGGTCAGATAGATACGGGACTCGTACGCGTACACACACATCTACTGCGACTCCTGAGATTGAGTCTGGGCCTGCAGCCGTGTGGGAGGTGGAGATGTCTGATGGCATGTTCATCTGTCCAGGCTGCCCCCGCCTGCTGGCCTGGGTGTGTGCTGCTGGTTTCACCCCAGCCACTGCAGATATGTGGACAGATGGCAGCTGCACTCTAAATACAGATGAAGACTCTGCCAGTTATCTTTACAGGAGCTCTGAATGTCCAATCAGTGGCTCAGATGACTGGGGATCATGTTCCTCTGAGGGGAGGAAGTGCTTCATTTAAATTTACCACTTGTGCTCTCTGCTGATACGAGGCAGGTTTATTTATAGAGCATCATCATATACAGACCATCATGCATGACAGCATAACCACTGCATGTTCGCCACGGAATAGAATGCAGCAGCCCTGCAATCAAACCCCACATGCACAGATGCTACCGCGCCCAAAGCCGGGACCACCACTCTTAAACAGCCTCTACACCACCACAATAAGAGCCCTGAACTCCGGACCTTAAACGCCACACTGAATCAGCACAAACCATGGAGATGCAAATATGTCAGTCGTGCGCAACATAAGGTCTGCATGTCCACTCAAGTGTAGTACCCAATGTGCAATATGTAAAATCTCCATTAACTTTCACGCAGTATTCTGGTACCACAGCTTACCTGACCCTGCTTTTATACCTCGAATTGTGTCTGTTTTATTGCCATTTTATATACCTTTATATAGTGTATATGTGTAACTTGAGCTGCTAAACGTCATTTCGTTGTACTTGTCTACAATGACAATAAAAGGAATCTGAATCTGGGTGGGGTGACCAAAATATTAGGGACCCCTCCCAGTGTAACCCAGTACAGTCCAACAGCGTCACAAACTACAGTCCCAGTAACAATCATTCAAACATGTCAACACCTCTCTCACACACATTCAATCACAATCCAACATAAAACTCCTCCTGAAGGGAGAACTGATTGCAGGGCTGTTGTATTATACTCTATGGTGGACACGCGGTGGTCGTAATCTTATGGCTCATCGGTGGAGACCTGTATGGAAACGCAAGATTCCCGGCAGGCTCCGTCTTAGGAAGTCATCCCAACTACTCGCTTTCCGCGAGTAGCTGGGAGTAGCTGAACGCGTCACCATTTGCACTTGAACGCACCGCGGTGTCAGTACCTCAAACTCGCTGCCGTTTGTTTGGACATTGCACCACCTGGCGATCGGCTCCGGTACTACATCCCAGTCCGCGCTCTCCTGCTCCAGCATCCGCACGAACGTCGACTTACCCGCCGCTGCGCACAAACAAACAAACAAACAAACATTGGAGGGGTCAGCTTGGCAGCGAACACCAGCGGCTCTGCGAGCGTCTGGGTGCTCCGCAGCGGCGGGATCCGGAGCCCGGCGGCGGCGGCGGCGGCTGCGATCTGCGCCGGCGCGCCACTCGACCCGATGTAGCATCTAAGCTAGCTTGTTTACGTAGATCGAATCGGACCGTCGCGCGGCACCCACCGATGTTCCCCTCCACCGAGATCCGCTTCATCGGCTTCTCCATGCAGTCGTCTATCGCAGCGGGGCAGTGTCTCTTCGGGGTGGAGGACATGTTCGGCGGCGGGTCGTCTGCTGCTTCCTCTGCCGCTGCTGCTGCCGCTGCCGCTGCTGCTGCTGCCGCGGGAGGATCTGCGCGGGTTTAAGTTTGGCGCCAACGTTCGCGCAGCCGCGGCTCTCACCAGAGATGCTGTAGAGGAGGAGAACCGAGCGTCTCCGCTCTGTCAGCTAGCTTCACAACACCCGGACGAATTCTGTGCTTCTATGTATCGTCTAATCGGGACATTAGTGGACTGTGAAGCCTCTTTGGATCGTCACAAATAAAGAGAGCTCGTTTTGTTACGGTTGAGGGTGTTGCGACGGACACAGCTCATTTACGGCGGCTGTGGACATCAACGAGTCTTTCTCGTGACAACTTCCTGCTTAGCCAACCGTATGGATGAATTGTAGCCCGACAACCACCAACGTTTGCACTTAACTGTATTTTCACGGATTACGTGGTTAAACTCGGTACCGCAGCGGACTCGAGACGGAACCAACAGACCTGCCGTAATGCAGGAATAACTGTCGCAACTTTGGAAGGACCGCGAGTGTCTCGTAAACGGGCGCGATTGGCTCGCAACGACCCACGTGACCTCCCCAGAGGGCCCGTAGAGCCCGTAGAGGGCCCGTCCACGCATGGCCACCTCCCCTCCGAAACATCTCTGGTAGAGGTTCCTCCGCCCCGGAAGCAGCTGCTCCGCTTCCGTGTTTTTTGTTTCCACTCGAGCTCCTTATTAATTACACACAAACACGCCGTTCAAAGAGTCAAGACCACCTTTATTTGCCTTGTAAACAGCATAAATCAGTTCAGTAGCATTGAAAACCCCATCAAGCCAATATTTACACACATTTGACCAATAATTACAGTCGAGGAGAGAGAAGCGTTTCTGGGATGACTGATTTTCTGTTACATTTTCAGATACATGGTGACCAGTAACATTCATAAACGTTAGTGGGTAAATGGGGAAAAGCAATACGTAACAATTAAAGCAAACAAACACAATTTTAATCCAAATCAGGGATGAGAAAGCTGCTTGATCATCTATTTAGACCGACTTCATGCTCACTGGAAACTGGCTCTCAGAACTGAAGCTCTCAGCCTCGATATTTACACGTGTGCAGCCAAGCGTTACAAAGTTCGGACTGTCAGATATAGAAAATGTTCACCAAACCTGAAAGAGACGCATCTCTGTTTCCATCACACACCGTAATTTAAGCACTACATGAGGAAATCTGATATGATATAAAGCATGAACTGGCAACCCTTTTAGTGTGTCAATTATTGCATAGTAAATTACACTTATGCGATTGGGGGGAGCTTCGTGCGTCTGCCCTTTGAGGCACAGCAGCGCGCAAGTCAAAGTCAGAGAGGCCGAAGAAATGTCACTTGTGCCTCAGAGCCGATTTCAGAGGAGGTTCAGCTATTCAACATTCATTTGGGGGGAAATTCAGGGAGGGAAAGAAACTATGATCAGTCACATGACGCAGCTTCTTATGCAGAAGAGACATTCAGGCGCGGGAGGTCAGGAGAACTGTCCAAAGTGCTTCATGGCGAGTGAGAAAACGGGATGAGGCCAAATCCAACCCAAAAGACTCCTGCTGTTTTAACAGTGGTGACTTTGAACGCTTCTGCTTGTCAACCTTTATAAAGAAATTTAAGGTTTACGATGCCTAAGAGACTTTTCCTAAAAGAAAACTGTCTACTTAAGGTTGCAGGAGAAAAACTAGTACACAGGAGCATGTCGCTAGCGCACGCTAAAATTTAATTTTTACTCCCTGCTACATGACTAATAATAATCTTCTAGTCTTACTTACATCGACCAGCCATAACATTGTGACCACTGCTCCATAGAGTATAATACAACAGCCCTGCAATCAGTTCTCCCTTCAGGAGGAGTTTTATGTTGAATCGTGATCGAATGTGTGTGAGAGAGGTGTTGACATGTTTGAATGATTGTTATTGGGACTGTAGTTTCTGGGAGGGGTCCCTAATATTTTGCAGGGCTGTTGCATCACATCCTATGGTGAACAAGCAGTGGTCACAGTGTCATGGCTGATGGGTGTGTGTACGTCCTTAAACACATTCATCAATCAGAACACCCAGTCGGGACTTTACAACTCAGTAAAATGCTGATAAGCTGTGTGGTGTCATGGAGGAAAACAGGTGTAAGAGGACCACAGGAACTTAAAGGGAGATGAGGTGGACATTTTTCATGTTGTGGTGATCATGTCAGTGGTATATGGCCTTTGTCTTCATACAGCGGTTGATATAGGGCAATTATGAGCCATGCCAGGCACTTAGGATTCTTCTGTATTGACGATGTAGCTAATTACTGAGGAATAGTAGCAAGCTGCTACCCAGCTCATTCTATTGCAGATTAATGAATACTGGAGCCAATTACTGCTCTTGAATTGGCATAAATCTGTGTTATAACACCAACAAAGCCTCCCTACTATTATTATTATCATCATCAATGTTATTATTATTATTATTATTATTATTATTAAACAGCAACTCTGCTTACACACTACTCTTCCCTGCAGGCAAGCTGGAAAATCTGAGAACAGGAAAAAGCCTCGAATTACCATAAATCCAAGTGGAAAACAAATATGTGCAGACTAATATAAAGTCAAAAATATGTTTGTACTAAACTAAATGTAAGCCAAGACTCAATACTAGGGACTTTTGTTTTTCCCATACAGATAAAACTATTTCCTCCAACATGTTAATCTGTGGTTTGTTCAATTAAGCGTGTAATCCCTGATCGCATTAGTCCTGGTGCCTTAATCCTATCCAAACCCTTTCCTTTGTCCTGGCCTTTATTAAAAACATTTCCCCAAATGGAAATATAGTATACTGCATACGTACAGCCAGGGCGGGGCGGGTGGGTATCTGTGCAAAACTAGAAGACCAATAAAATAAGTGTTACATCGCTGCTTATCTGTCTTTAGTGGTCAGCTTCTCGATCAGCTCCTGAAGTGGGACCAGCTCTTTCCTCTCGATCAGGTTGAACTCCTGAAAGGAAACAAAATATAGACACACAGGTCAAAACTGAGCATTTCCAAAACCAAACAATTAATCTGCACGCGTGCTGCTTTTTTTTTTTTTTTTTTTTACCTGAACAAAAAAGATGAAGTGTTTGAAGGACGTATTGAGGTGGGCCTCCTCCTGCAGCTGCATGACAGAGTCAAAGTGCTGGTGGTAGATGTGGGCGTAGACCCTGAACAGCCGCTTCAGGATGGTCTTTGCCACCGACATAAAGTTTCGCTTGAAGGGGACACCTGAGGTGCAGAGAGAGAGAGGGGAAGTGTTATTTTACAGCCTGATTGTGGCTGTCTCAGGCTTGAACAGAGGCCTCAGTGGGGCTGGTGGATGCATGAATCACTCGGGCTTTTAGCTTCCTGGTTTTTCTGAATAAGCTCCAAGCGGTGGAAGCGGATGAATCTGCACTATGGTTGCAAAAGTCCTCGCAGACGTGCTGCAGCACGACTGCCGGGAGGTGCGGCACCTCCTCGTGGTGGCTGTGTGTCGAGTGCTGATGGTTCACGGAGGAATTCTGAGGTCGCGCTGGCTCGCTTTCTCGCTGCAGATGTTCTGAGCAGTGCCGCTGCCATGGCTCCGTTGACGCCTTCAAATGTGTCATCTTTGGCAGCCAAACATGATTATTTCAGGAACTGCTTTCATTTCTGGGTTAAGGGAAGGTGATCGGCTCTGATGACACAGGGAACATGTGGTGGGAAACGTCCATTCAGGACGGCTGCAGTTCGGAACCGCAAACGGGCTTAGTAAGAGATATCCATCATGAAGTTCATTTTCACGGTTCATATTCTTCTGTGAATCCGCAGTGCTGCTTTCCTCCAACGCTGATGTACACATCAATGTGAACCTTCACGTCACAGCGTTGAAACCGACTAGATATTTCAGGTCAGGTTCATGGCGCTTGGACGGTGGCGTTTCATGTTCATAGCGATCTGACGGTAGCTCAGTATTCCCCTCCAGGGAAGCTCCTCCGTCCTGGGCTCTTCTCCAGCGAGACTCTGGATCAGACTTTTATTTGTGCTGGCGGCCGCCCAGCCTTACTGGGGCTCCTCCCTGGACAGCACAAGCCTCTGCTCGCCACGGGGGAGCGCCGCACGAGCACGCACGAGCACGCACGAGCACGCACGGGCGACGGCGCTGCGCGACCAACAGGCACATCTGAAAGAGTCTGTTAGCACTGGATCTGGAATATGCTGCAAATGACTCGTACATTTCCCTCTTGTACTTTTTGAATCATTCATTTTTCCCCCCAAACTCTAACTCATCCAGCTGGAACTTTAATATAAGTGTATATATTAACTTATCTCACCGTCGTTTCAAGCACACATGGTGAACATGTGAAAGCGCCGGGTTTAAATTTGTCTGCTGATTTACATGCAAATGACAAACCAGCCTGTCAGATTCTCACGTCGCTGCTGAGATAAACATGCATTTCAACAGCCACTAGTTTTGCACAAATGTCTGGTTACCGATATGAAAGCGTACCGATCTTTGAGGGGAAGAGCGTCTCATCGTCCAGCTGGTCTTGCACCCAGGTCATGAGGTAATCGATATACTTGGGGGCGGAGCATTTGATGGGCTTCTTGATGTTGGTTCCATCGGCCCAATGATACTCATACCTGCAGGAAGCGTTGATGACAAACGGGTTAACGACGCCGAGTGCATGCAAACCCACATTCATTCACCGGGGGGGTTTCATTCACTCCTGTTATGGATCCTCACAGGCTTGTAGAGGAAAATCCGAATCTCATAAGCTCATTTTGACCTCTGAAATATCAGCATGTAAAACATCCAGTAAGAATTTTGAGGGCCTGGCAGCTGGAGGCCACGCCTCCTGACGATGAGCGCCGTGGCCGTTTCCATGCTTCGTTCTGAACATGAATTTAAGAGAGGCTGTGGCTCCACCTGACTCAGAGGTCAAACTGATTCGGGTTGTGTTGCTGCGTTCCACCCGATTTCACTTCAGACCTTTAATGGCAAACTCACTTGGGACCGGCTGACATGACCGGGCAGCTCTCCTCCGTGCAGAAGTCGGTGATGGTGCCATACAGCATGTTGATCTGGTTGAAGAAATCCACAGCTGAAAAACAAATGCAAAGAGAACAGATGAGAGTCGAGTGTGGGCGAGACCAAATACCAGCACAGAGCAGCCGGCATCGAGTTTCCCCGCAGAGGTCAGTCCAGACTGGAGACCAGTACACACTCCGGCGACCTGACAGGTCTCACTGCCACAAAGCCGACTTCTCAGAGGTTTTTACACAAGCAGCGTTTGATTGGATTCAAGTTTTGTTTTGCTGCTCATAACGCGGGTATCATTAGTTGAGTGACAGCTCGGCATCAACAACAATGTGACCTTTTCTGAAGCAGTTTTCGTTGCCCTGCCAAGACAGCGTGCAAAAGCTGCGATGCTTCCTAAAATGACACACAAACACCAAAAATAGGTTCCTGCCATGTTCTCCACTCGTCAACATGTCGACTGACAGGTGCCAAAGTCCCTCAGCTCCATGACAGACGTCCCTAAAGTCAGGCTGGCAGCTGCATGCAGAGACTCAACAGAGCTGCAGGAGGTCCAGGCCGCTGAGCAGACTGGGAGGAGATGACCAGGAGTGGCTGAGACAAACATCACCGAGCCTCTCGGGAACTCGGTCGCGTGTCATAGTCCCTCTCACCTAAATACAACCGTGCTGCTTGCGGTGCTGCATCTTGTGAACAGAGATCATGAGAAGAGTCATTTATTGTGGGTGGTGGCAGAGAGCACGCTCAGCACTTAGACTCCAACTTCCCTTTATCGGACTCCAGGACACAGCAGAGCTGAGCCACTTCTGCCGGGCAGCGACAAAGCCACCGAGCCTCTGCACAAAAGTTGGACTTTTCCATTATTCAGTTGGTTGATTTATTCTTTAAAATGTCAGACAAGTGTGCTGTTGTGTGTTTTCCCAATGCCAAGATGAGGTATTTCAAATTTCTGATTTAGTCCTCCAACCAAATAAAGTCACGTTACTGCCAAGGAGACGTTTGCATCTACGATGTTGGACTGAGAAATGGTTGCTCACAATTTTACTTTAGAAACGCCCTATTTAATAAACTGATTAATAAAATAGCTGACAAAAAAAACTATAAAGGCTAATGAAAGGATAAATTTAATCCCCCTGCTTTATTTTTTGAGTCCACTGAAGGATTATAAAAAGAGTCAAAGCAAAAGCAAACAGAAATGCGCTTCAGCAGAAACTCGAGAGGCTCAGGTGGCATTAGACACATAAGACTAATAATCAAATCCACAGCAGTGGAAGGAAAAAAAATCAATGTTCAAATCCAGATCACTTTTCACTGCACTGTTAAAAATAAAAACTCAGCTAATGCACAAGTCAACACAGTGAACCGTCAAACAGCTCAAACACTCCACAACCAGAGCCGAAGTTCTCCTGAGCCGCCATTCGTCTCCATCTCCAGGAAAGTAAACAGCACAGACAATAACCTCTGTTTAACATTCACAGCGGTTTTTCCCAGCATGAATGCACATGGTCTGTAGATCTTAGCCCCTGATAGTTCACATTCAGCTGCCTCTTAATGTGGATATATTAGACTTTCAGGGACATGACTAATGGGAGGCATGCAAATACGACTGACAAGAAACTTAAGATGTAAAAATTAGGACGCATGTGCGGCCAGCAGGAAGCTTAATCGACTAAAGTTCCATGACAGCAAAAAGGGGAAAGGTAAAACCAGAGCTTACTGTTGACTGCAACCCATTCATTCAAATCTTCACCCTCGGGCAACATGACGGCCATGCGCAAGTTTCCACTTCCCAGCGTGGCCTCGGCATGTTTCAGCAGCTCGTACTGATGAGAACCCTCCGGGATGTTCTTCTTGGGCTTGAAAGTCTTGGATGAACGAGGTCCACTGTGAGTCACAAATAAATAAAGCAGTGTGATAAACAAGGAGGCAGTCAGACCGGACGACAGTCATGAGTCCATCTGCCGGGCAGCAACACCATGTTAAAATCTTGACTTAAAAAAAAAAAACACCGACAAGAGTCGAGCTCCGGTCGACTCAGTGGGTTTTGGCAGAAGCGGAACCGGGCGCCAGAACAGAGTGTCTCTGTTTCTAAAAGTGTAACGAGGCCATTTGGAGCGATCCAACATTCAGCCTCTCACTGCCCAATTAAACAAGAATGTATGCAAGTCATCACAACATGGACGCATACGCGCCACTTTTTTAAAAATATTTTAATTGGAGTATTAAATGAAGTTCGGGCCCATTCGCATCAGACCACGTCGTTTGAAGGCTTAATGGCGATTTAATTTGACAGGAGCTGAAGGACACACACAGATTCTGAATTTCGATCCTAACTTTCGCATCTGCTAAAATGTTCATGTGTGCTGGATCAGTCTTGAAAGCACTAAAAGGTGCGTCCAAGTATCTCCAAGCATGGAGGCGGCGGCGGCGGCGGCGGCCGGTGCTGCCTGCTCGGGGCCTGCTCGGGTCCGCCGGTCCCTCCGGGGCTGCTCGGGTCCGCCGGTCCCTGCTCGGATCCGCCGGTCCCTGCTCGGGGCTGCGAGTGGACTTTCCCCGAGCACACAAACACACCTTCATCCTCACCGAATGACGCATCCACGGTGTGTTTCCCCTCCGCACTTTCGCGTCCCGGGGCCACCCGCTCCCACACGCGCCTTTACGAGCAGGACGTGAACGGCTCCCACAACACGACGGCGCCTTCGTTAACGAGCCGCCGGGTGACACCGGCGAGCCGCGGAGTCCGGATGCAACCGTGACAACAAAGTGTCAGAACCAGCAAGTACCCGGGCCGGACGGAGAGGCGCCCTCGGTTCATTCCCCCCCCCGACGTTCAGTTTGGCTTTATCGCCTAGCAGTGCCATGACAGATGATCATTAAATCGGTGCTGTGTTCGGCGCAGTTCCACGAGAGCGAATCTGCCGCCGCCGCCGATCTAAACCGCAATCGCGAATTACATCAGACAGTCGGAGGATGGTTCAGGAAATAGCCTTAGCCCGGACTCCGCCACAGCTAGCGCAGCTAGCTGCGGGGCACAGACGGTCTCCCAGCAAAACTAAATATCACGACATAACAGATATTCATTACACAACCTGCCTTAACTTACAAGAGAAAGCTCATGGTTCCTCGGCCCGTGGAAAATGTCTCCTGGCAAAGAATAAGCCGAGCGGCGGCGAGCGGGGGGTTGTTGGACCCAAGACTCTCAGCTCTTCGGTTCTTTTTCGGCTTTCTGGCTTGTGATGAATGTCCGATCTTCCTGTTGCGATAACAAAGACGATAACACGTTAGTTTGATACAAAAACGCTTCTTTTGAAGGAAGTGCGGGTCCACCAGCCGCCGCTCTGTACGCTGAGAGGCAGCAGCGTACTGGAGGTACCGTCAACTTCTTCATCTGGCGTGTGAGGCGGACTGAGGCGCCGCTCGCTCCCTCGCGTGCTGCCACCTGCTGGAGGAGGCCGGGAGCGCGGCTGCTCCGGCGGGCGAGCCGGACACGGCAGCGCTGCTGAGGCGGCAAGCGGCGGCTCGTCGGCGCTCCGCGGCCTCCGTCACACGCCAGCACCGGTAAAACGCGTCTCTCCAGTTCTTACTGAGATGATAAGCAGCTTTTACTGAATGGAACGATGGTGAGCAGCAAACCCCTGGAGGTACACGAAGTTTTATACTTACTCGAAAATACCAAAAAAAAAAAAAAAAAAAGAACTTCACATTTTCTTTTAGATTTATATCAAAGGAACTTTTATAACAGGGGAGTGTTTATAGCTTTACTGCAACGATGAAAGTAAATGAGGCCTTGAAAGTTGATGCAAACAAATTCCTACAGGTGTCCCAACGTGTGCGTCTGTATTTACTGTAAGATCTGGCACGGCAGTGTCACCACACACCTCTGAAGCTGTGTTACAAGTGTTCCACTGCAGGAGCAGGAAGTCGGATCATTAATCACTCAGAGAAAAATGGAGTGAACAAAGGAAGACACATCATCATGAGTCTTGGGCAGAAGACAACCGTCCAATGGCTGACAGGCAAGCGTGTGTGTCAGTGTGTGTGTGTGTGTGAGACAAAAAACCCCCAAAAACAAACCAACAACCAAAAAACACAACAGAATCCCAGGAGACGTCTGTGGGCGCAGCAGCTGTGATCGGCGGCTTGGACCTTCAGCTTCAAGCAGCTTAACAGAATCCAAGTCAGCAGGTATCAAGTTCAGCGGTGAGGAGAAGACCTGGAGCAGGTCTGAGAGGCCTCGCTAACATGGCAACACCAGGCGTCCGTTTCTGAATCATCCTGGACTTGTTTCTGCCATGATTTTACTCCCTTCATTCTTGCACTTAAAAGTCATCTGCAATATAAGTTTTTTTTAAAGATAGTTGCATCTGCTTCAAATAATAGATATACATTAAAAGAAAAAGAGGATTGGCATCGTGGTGAGATTATGAGTGAAAATGAATTTTTCGGTGAATTATTCATTTAAAGGTAAAAATAATAATAATAGAGGGGACTGTGCTTCTTAATTGATACATTCATGATAGTTCATGACGTCTTCAAGCCCTGCCAGTGATTCTCTGCATCACCGAGTCAAGCGTTTAGTTCAACGGCTGCATCAGGCGTTGGATGATGACGTCATGGCCACGCCTGCACATGGTGAAGAGAAGATAAACACACGGCGCGCCCCCACGCGCGGAGGGGACCTTCGTTTGTGGCGGGACTGTCCCTTTAATATGAGTCCAGGCGCTGCAACAATAAGAGTCGCCGCTGGATGTCGCTGTTTTGCTGCTGCCGCGTCCACCGAATCACAGGCCGCGCTGTCGAAAATATGCATTTACACCCGCAAACCGCAACAATAATTCAGTTTTTTCGCTCTTGCTCTCTCGCCGGAGGAGATCTCGCCATCAAATCCGCCTGAAGGGCAAAAACGAGCGACTGCTCGTTCGCGAACGCGCCCGGGTGAGAAGTAGTGCGCGCTAGGACCACTCGGCAGTGTCAGCTGACGCGGCGGCCGCTTAAATGCGTCGGGCGTCTGCATGGCCCGCAGCCTTCCCCGCTGGTTGCGAAGTCGGACGCCCGCGCCGCGGCAGGCCCGTGTCCCAGGAGCCGGACGCCCGGTCACACTCGAGCGGAACGGCGGCCCCGCGCGAGCGCGTCGGCCGGGACAGGTAGCGCCTCCTCCGCGGCGCGCCCGAGCTAACGTGTCGTTAGCATGTGTCCCTCCGCCCCCTCCCCTCCCCTTGCGTGGACGCGCTGGCGCATCGCTCGGTGGCGTATCCCTCCGCGGAGGCTCATGCTATGTCTTTATCCGCAGCGGCGGCAGCAGCAGCAGCAGCGGCGGAGCAAGATGGAGTGCGCGTGGAAGCCCGACGAGCAGGGACTCACTCAGATCCTCCAGCTGCTCAAGGAGTCCCAGTCGCCGGACACGTCCACGCAGAGGTCCGTCCAGCAGGTATCCTTTTCCCAGCCGGACGCGGCGGTACTGAAAGACGTGTTGTTGTTCGTTTGGCCGCTCGGTGTTTGTGGCGGACTCAACAGGCTAGCGATAGCCGCGATAGCCGCGACTAGCCGGGGCTGTTACCGTTACCGGAGGTACGCAGGTGCAGAGCGGCCGCTGCTTTCTGTCTGTAGGTGACCTCCGCAACCTCCCACACGTTAGACAGGCGGGCAGGAGGGCGGACAGACAGACAGGCAGACAGGCGGGCGGGCGGGCGGGCGGGCAGACAGACAGGCAGGCTGTCGTGCTGAATCACCTGAGACTGATCCCAGGTCAGGTCCTGGTGGTCGCTGACAGGCGAACGGCGTCGCGCCCCCCTTTAACTCACCTTCCGCGGCTCTGCTGCAGGAACATGGCAGTTAAGCAGCGCCGGCGCGACCCTCCTCGTTAAATATCGTGACTTATCACAAAACCCACGATGAGCGAGGGGCTGCACAGACGGGCCACTGTGCTGCTGCGCTCCGAGCTCGACGGGACCATCGTGATACACCGCATCACACGCGGAGTTATAGGATAAATATCGGCATTGTTTGCAGAGCTCGTTAAATGTAGCCACGTCTCGGTGGCAGCTGCATCAATTATACCGGGAAGGCTGTCTTCCTTTTTCAGTTAAAGCACCTAGAAATCCTAACAGAGGGGAGACAGGTCTGCGCATTTCACAGTCATGATCAGAAATACTTTATTAGTACCAGAGTTAATTGTAATGTACGGTCACAGCTGCACCATGTCAGTATAAATGTAAAGATGCAGAGGAAGTGCCACGATATAGCCAAGAATATTACAAGTATGACAAAATGGACTCAATATAAACAAAATCTAAACCAAATATATAAACAAATCAAAAGAAACTATATTAAGTGGAAATAAAAAGTAAAGTACTTCTTTGGATCAGATTGACACGCAACAGACAAGAGCATTATCAAGATGATAAATATAGGCATGAGTACAGTTACAAAATGGGCTGATATTGTGGTCTGCCAAATACTGCTGTGTATTACAGACTGAGTTATATGCTAAATGTCTAAAATGTTTCCAAAATGTGTTAATCAGGGTGGTTTAATAATGTCTTGGTGGCAGCTGCATTGATTATGACAGAAGAGCTGTCTTCTTTATGAAGTAAAACACTCGGAGGGTTCCAGGTCTGTGGCAGCAGCTCCGACCGGAGATCATTCGACACATCTAAGCTCAGACAAACAGCAGGATTTTGATTCTTCAGCTTTAAAGGGAGGAATCTCAGTGTATTAAACTTTGAGACTTGAGCAGCACTGCCAGCTCAGCTGGATTTGGGATAAAGAAGACAGATTCATCCTCGGTGAGGTGGAGAAAGTTCGTAGTCATCTTGACCTTAGAATAGACGACAGAGCCGCAATCTTCAGATAAAAACGCCAGGGTGATGCACTAAAATATGAATTCAATGCAAATGAAATCGCTTGGTGGAAATGAACTGTTCCGTCCTCTCACTGAAATGAAGAAGAGTGGAGCTTTGGCCTTAAAGATGTTGAGTAACTGCAGCTGTATTTGAAGATTATTTTAGTCATTGAATGTTTCTCAGCTGAAATCAGTTATCTGATCATCTGGATTCCTGCAGAATCCTTTTATTTGATCAATGAAGGAGTTGATGTTTGCAGGACAGGTTGGTGACCTCGCCGACACGCCGTCATTGTTCACTCTGGCGCATCTCGGCTCCAGTATTCTGCCCATGTAGCTGCATGCTTTAGCATCGGAGTGATGGCAGTCATCTGCCCTGAGCTGCCCGTCCGTATGTTCGCTGCCTGTTTGCATGCTGATACTAAATGATTTGCTTATCTACCGCGTCATTAACTCATAGATGAGCTACGGTAATAAACGCGCCATCTGGCTGGGTACGTGAAGTATTTATTCACATGAAATGACACATTTATGACGCTTAGACACACGCGCACACACACCAGCACACAGTTACGCCACATAAACACCTGCTTCCTCGGCATTTCTTCTGATGATGAAGATGGACTCGGCCTTTCTCGGTCAGTGTGGTTATGTGCTCACAAGCCTTCAACACCCTGACGGCGAGTTTTCCTCAAGCACGACTTCCAGAGACTCGAGCAGCTGAACCAGTATCCAGACTTCAACAACTATCTGATATTTGTTCTGACAAAGCTGAAATCAGAAGGTAGGTGGGCCGGCCGTCGTCCGTCCGTCGTCCCTGTCGTCGTCTGCTTTGTTTTCCTCGATCATGCCGTGGTTGTGGACAGCAGACATGTCGTTTTTATGTAACCGCTCAGCGTCAGGTCTGTGTGGCCGTGACTCGGGCGACCCGATGGCATCTTTGCCACAGATGATGAGGCACTCAGAATATGGGTCGCTCTAATTTTAAACCTAATTCCTGGCACCACTCAACTCTTGGCTTGGATGTCTGCACAGTAGATGACCTAAATGTTAAGTGGTGTTAAGACATTTTAGGATGCTGTTGCACTGCTGCTCTTAGCCGAAGTGCAACAAGCTGCCAGTATCCCGTCCAAAGGTTTAACTGCAGAATTATCATTTGGACCAATCACGCTTGTCAGGTATCTTAATTTACTGTTCTGCGCTGTGTTTCTCACGCACACACATTTTGGCCTTGTCAAAGCAGGAGAACCAGAGATCTAATTAATGTAGTCAAAGGTGGCTCCGTTGCGTTATTTGTCAACGGTTAGCTGGCTCACCCACATGGAACTCGTCCATGCGCGATGTTTTCTTGATTCCACCTGTGACCTCCGTGCTTTCACAAGTGCAGACGTCTGCCGCGTGCTGCGCTCATGGCTCACACGGCGAAGGGGGGCGAGGTTTTCACGAGCGAGTCTCCGAGCTCCGCCGTCGTCTCGCTCCACCTGTAACACTCTTGCTCAGCAAAGGTCACTTCTCGGTCTGCTCATCCATCTTTCCTCCTCCTCCTCCTCCTCCTCCTCCTCCTCCTCCTCCCTCCCCCTTGCAAGACGAACCGACGAGGTCTCTGAGTGGGCTGATATTGAAGAACAATGTCAAGGCTCACTATCAGAACTTCCCCAATGGCGTGTCTGATTTCATCAAGAGCGAGTGCCTCCAGAACATCGGAGACTCTTCCCCCCTCATCCGGGCCACAGTGGGTGAGTGTGGTCCTCTAGTCTCCACTCGGAGGGACGCCTTGCTTCCCAGAGATTTATGATAACCGCTCATGGTAAACGTGTGTTTGATGGGCATGTCCTTTTTAGGCTGCTGGTGACCCCAACTCGCACACTCATAACCACGTCAGGAAATGTCCGCCTTTGCTGCTGGAGTGTGGGATTGTTGAAAGCATTTCATTTTCTTTTTAAGGCTGAGTGCAACATCTTAACATGAATCAATATGGAGCTGTCAATTTTATGCTCCTAAATACCATGTACATGTGGTTAATTCATGTTTTTTGCGTCGCATGTTTAATCCTCTATAAGCATACAGACACTGGAAATGCCTCTCAGATCTATGCAAGAAAAGCCCTTCGTCAGTTCCTACTCATTTCTTTTGCATAATCGTCATGTTTTTAATGAGACCTAACCAGCCCATCACTGTTTCCACGCCATTTCCCACCATGCAGTAGTCAGCGGCACTCTTCTAATGATGTGACCAGCATGCGTTTCCCCTTTCGCACGCGTGAGGAGACGTTGCCCCATCATCTGTTAACACTAACATGGGCCACTTAGCTCAGAGGCCAAACACTCTCAGCTGATGACTTAGAGGACGAGCTCCGTTGAATTTGTATCACAAAGCTAGTCGTTATTTATATTTAAAAAAAGCCTTTTTTTGTCCATAAAAGCCAAACAGATGTAATTATTATTGAATGGTTTTAATGCTCAATACCCGTAAATGTCTCTGTGTTTAAGTCTTATTAAGCTAGGATGGCGCTTACACTGTAAGTCTGACAACGATGAAGACAATGAAATGGTTATCTGCATGACAATTAGTTGTCGACTAAAACTACATGATTTGATTGAGTGAAAAGTATGCTGCAACATGCTAAACATTGTTTTCTGTGACGATGCTAAGCTAATGCCGACATTCACCTGCAGCAAACCCATTATCAGATCATTAAATGATCTCTCGGTCACTGCGTGTTCCCGGGTTCTTAACGGCGATGTCGGCAGTTGTGCTCCACCAGTCCACTGACAGGAAGCCCCTCCCCCCGGCAGGTATCCTCATCACCACCATAGCTTCGAAGGGAGAGCTTCAGAACTGGCCGGAGCTGCTGCCCAAACTCTGCTTGCTGCTGGACTCCGAGGACTACAACACGTGTGAGGTGAGGATGGGTTCTGTGCTCGTCTTCATCACTGCACGCTTATGCGCTCTGCCGTTTGTGGCACATCACATGGGCATTTTAATTTGGCTAAATATAAACGCTATAAATGCTACTGCTGCAAGGTTACAACAGTGTTCGATCGATCTTACAAAACAGTCATCTGAAAACCTCACAGTGAATATCAGAGGATATCCAGATCAGGGACAGCATTATGACCACTGCATCTCTTACGTAGAATATGATGCAGCAGTTTTAATGTGTGATGCTGTTGATCTGTACTGGGTTATACTGAGAAATGTCTCTAATTTTTTGGCCACCGTAATGCACCTTAGGCCCACTTCTTTAACCTTTAAGGCCATGGCAAGCAGAGAAATGATGATAAAATAATATAAAACCAGCCGTACAAAACATGTGTACTGGCTTACACCTCTCAGTGTAACCCAGCACAGTTCGACAGCATCACAAGAACAATCTTTCGAATATGTCAGCACCTCTCTCACACACATTCAATCACATTTCAACATAAAACTCCTCCTGAAGGGCGAACTAACTGCGGCGCTGTATCTAAAATCTCTTTCTCAGTTAGTATTAAACATCAAATGAAAACTTGTACACCGGTCATGCACGTATCCATGATTTCAGCACGCTTTGTCCACAGTGAAACATGTACGCATCCACGACTCATGCATTCATCCAGAGGGCCGATGAAAATATGTGCACATGCGTGACGTCACACATGTGCTATATGTGCGAGCAAGCGTGTTTTGTATGTCTGGCACAGAGAGCTGCTTATCCGTGTATTTATTATATATTTATTGTGTAAAAAGGAAGAGCTGGGTCAGCCACAAAGCAGCATCTGGATCTCATCCTGCTGGCCAGACGAGCTAAACACACACTCACAGCTGGAGCGCCAGCCACAACTGCAGATTATTCAACATGGAATAATTTATTCTCCTTCTATCCCTTTTCACCAGAATGCCATATGACCTGGTTTTCTGACTTTGCTCACACCATTAGCAGAGCAGCTTTCATAATGTGCACGTCAGCAAAAACACAACAGCGCCGTTCTGTCTTGGACTGCCAGTTGCTGATAAGACTAATTCACCGCCTTTTTTAAAAATGCATCTTTTAAAACTCCTCAATGCCCATCGAGCACAATACTTAGCATTGATCCTGGATTCGCTGGAGTATCGCGTAGCAGCACTTGATGTCATCCGTGGCTGATGATATCAAACGTGTCCTCAGTCAGATGGAGATTTTGCATAAATGCTCCATTGTTGCAGACACTTGCTCTGCGATTACAAGTCGCTTGGAGTGGATATTGGATCATCTGAGCCATGGAATGGTACCACACCCACTCAGGATCACATAAAGTCCGTGGTCGTTAATATGCTGTCAGCAGCATGCGGCTATGACCTCAGCCGCAGCAGGGAGTGCGAGGGGGTGCATAGCAAATGCCACGTTAAATTGTCATGCGAAATTCAGCTTTGTGGAGGGGCAGAGTGTCTCGGCAGTGTCGTCCATCGGCGCGCGCGCACACACGCATGCACGCATCACGCACACACTCACTGCAGGAACGTCGATATGATGAGCAGTCAGCTGCTTTATCTGAGTGTGGAGGAAGACGTCTCCTGGAAGCACCACAGCCCTCCGCTCATGAAGCTCATTGAGAAGCGGAGATTTAGGTCAGCTATTTACTGCAATGGATCGTGTGTGTGTGTGTGTGTGTGTGTGTGTGTGTGTGTGTGTGTGTGTGTGTGTGTGTGTGTGTGTGTGTGTGATTTAGACCATCGCAATGACGACATTCCTGTCGGTCCTCAGTTTGAGGGTTAAAACCTTCAGGTTAGAACTGGATGAAGGTTCTGCTCAGGGAATGAATGTCCTCACAGAGATAGCGCACAAGTGCGAGTGTGTGCGTGTGTGTGCATGTGTGTGCGCGTGTGCATGTGTGTGCGCATGTGCATGTGTGTGCGCGCATGAGTGTGTGTGTGTGTGCACGCGCTGCTGAAGAGAAAATGGTTCACGCTGCTGTGTGTTACGATGCGTCTTAAGTGTGTGTTTCTGTGTGTGTGTGTGTGTGTTTGAGCCATTTTCTCTGCTTCTTAGTCAAAAAGCTCAAAACGGTGGATGATGTCATGCAGGCGCACACACACACACACACACACACACACACACACACACACACACACACAGTAAGTGCCATCACACACACTATAACGCATCCTAAAATACCAGGCTCTGGTGCATCACCGCTCCAGTTTGACAGACTGGTTTTCACTGGTTTCTAAGTCGACCTCCAGCAGTTTTAAATCTCCTGCAGATTCGTCTCTGCGACTCAAAATGTCACATTTACGAGCTCCTTCCTGAGGAAAATTCTTCACGGCTTTAAAATGGCTGGAATGTGACCGTATTTCCTCATTTAGTATTCAGAGGACTATGAATATGCTAATCTGGCCCCGCCCCCCAGCCCCGCTCACTGCCACTCGCCCGCAGAGCTGCACGCTTCTCCTCCAAGCCGCTAGTTAGCCCGTTAGCCAGATCGCTAGCTAGCATCTCCCGCTTCCTCTTCATAGCTAGCATCTCCTTGGAATCGCATGTTATTCGAGGACATCGGGCAGGGCCGCAGCGTCTGATTGGTCACTGAGAGGCGCAGCGCTGGATGCAGCATGAGGACGCCGCAGTTTGAGGCCCGGCCCGGAAAGCTTCTGCTTGCCGCCACGCAAACCGTGGCAAGGTGCTGCTTTTTCCACCGCCATCATGGCGCCGTCCGGCTCGGTGATGACGCCGCTCCAGCGCCACGCTCCGGCGCCACGCTCCGGCGTCATGCTCCGGCGTCACGCTCCGGCGTCACGCTCCAGACCTCGGCGCTGTGCCGCTCGCCGTCACCTGAGGGGAGGCAGGTGCCGGCGCCTTCTGGACCCGCCAGGTAGGACATGGAGGTCGCTCGCCCGCCATCAGCCACCCGCCGCGGTTCCCTCCGCCTCTTTCAGAAGGTTCTCGTGTCCGTTTGAAAATTTGGGGAACTTTATGAATTTTTATCTTTCGGAAAAGTTCCTGAGGAACCGGAGTCGCTCAGCTCCGCCGCGGCCTTTGGTGGTTCCGCTTCAATACGCTGTAAAAAATAAATTTAAAAAATCCGCAAAATCAGCGGCGCAGCTGCTCGAGGCGGGCAGCGCCGACGGGGACGCGGCAGCGAGCTCGGCTCACTGGGGGCGGCCATTTTACCCGCACCTGCCATTTTATCTCCACCTGCAGCTGAAGGTGAGCTGAGCGTCCCACGCGAGTCTCATCCGGTTTGTGAATGCTGCGCCGCCGTTTAACCTCTCTGCCTCGCCACGTCATTGGCTGGAGCCGTTTGATGATCTATTATTTACCTGTTGTCTATTTTTGCAGGCTTTGCTTCGCTTTGCTTCAGCATTTAAAGGGACGGTTTACGGGGTTTTTTTAATGAAATGGGGTTGTGCTACCAGCAGTAAGCGACGCTCTGCACGTGCTCAGTTCGGAGTCGCATGGCGTCAGTGTCAGAATGAATCGCTGTGGGCGGGGCCTCAATAAAGAACACACACATTTTACCTTGTTTAAAAAAAACAAACATATCAATATCCTGTTTAAGTGTTTTTGCTACAGTTTTAATTTTTTCAGTCTTTTATGGTCTGGTTCTGCTTGAGTTTCCACCTTGAAAAAAAAAAAAATCAATAACACTATATCGTGTCTGACTCTGGGAAATAATCTTTTACAACTTTCCCGCTCTTTATAGGCAAAATAATTATAGCTGTCAATCGATTAAAAACAATTAAGTGATGAATGGCAGAGTTTGCGGTGATTAATTGCTTTTCTTCTTCAGACTGAAGCTTGTAATAATGGATATTTAAACGCATTTAAATGTGGATGATTTCTCTCGGCCGTTATCGTCTCCTCTGCTGATTGGTCAGCGGTTTTTAGCCGTCCAATCAGCCGCAGTGTTATTGATCTCCTCACTTCCAGGTTTGGTTATTGGCCCACGAGTTCCACAGTCCTGTGATGTCGCCTGTCGAGGCCCCGCAAGACAAAGTTTGGGGTCGGGGTCATTGACGGATGACTTCTTCTTCTGTGGTGGTTAAATTGGTCTTTGCAAACTGTGCAGGTGACTTTAGTTTCCTCCAAAGATCCGTCGGGCCACTTTTTAAAGGTGAACTTTCCTCCCTAAAACTCGACAACCTCGTCCTCATCATCCCCAGCCAGGACGCTCTGGTGAGGCTCGCGGCCTCACGGCTCGCCGCGCTCTCATTCTTCTTCTTCTTCTTCTTCTTTTATGGTTTTGTGTGAATTTTCAAGTGAAAAATGACCATTTCAAGTGTTTCGCTACATTTTGAATTTTCTCGCATCCTGTGGACATTTTATGGTCTGGTTTTCGCTTCAGGTTCACCTTTAGAAAAAAAATGAATCACTCATATTGCACTGGGCTCTGGGAAATAATTTCATGGCTTTCTGGCTTTTTATAGATAAAATTATCCCGGATGGCATCAACTAAACGGCGGCCGCGACATCGCTCTCTCCCTTCAGTCACCGGCGCCGTCAGTACCGCACAGGTCTGAAGGGAGAGAGGCGGGCGGCCTCCGCCGCAGATGATCCTCATATTTAGGATTTATTAGCTGGAAAACAGGTTCACATTTGACAACAGCTCCACAGAAAACGGATATTTCAAACACGTTTTTGGAGAGAAGCCTCGATCCAAAGTAAGTGAAGCATTAATACATCCTAATGCCGCCGCCCCCGACGGTCGGCCCAAGACTGCGGAGAAGTTAATCTTTGCTGGAATTAGTTCATCTTCAACAGAACATTAAGACAAGAAATGTGAGCGGATGCCGGCGCTCTGTCGGCCAAACCTGCGGACGCGCGGTCCACGCGAGCACGCGAGCACACGGCCACCCGGAAAAACTCGCCGCGGCCGCGTGGGAGCCACGTTTGCTCCCCCGTCCTTGAACCCGGCGCTGCTCGCAACCTGCTGCTGCTGGTGATCGCCCGGCGTGCGGTTGCGCAACGTCCTCCCCCGTTCGCTCGTCCGTGACAGTCGATGCAACGCGAAGTGAAAGCGCGTAGTCGAAGGCGTCCCGGAGCAGCCAGGCTCCTCCTCGGCTCTGCAGTTTGGAAAGTTCAGACCTTTTCAATGGGAGCTATAAATGGTTGTCAGAATCCGACACCGCATGTAAAAGGAGAATTGCTGCACGACCAGTGAAAGGTGAGCGGCGACGCCCCCGTTTCTGCACCGTTCAGACCGTCCACTTGATTCGTTTCTAATCCATTTAGCTCCTCTTATTGCAGATGTGGATAAACATTCGGGGCGTCTAACAAGATGGAGGAGGAAAGGCGGCGTTTGAATTGTGCGAAATGCATTCAAAATCAACTTTACCCAAACGCCACAACGTGCTGGATGAAGGTAACGTTCACGCTAATCATTTCCCAGCATTTAGTCTATAATTTGTCAATAAATGTCAAAAAAGCGGCCAGAAAATGACACATTCGAGTGTCTCGGGATGTGAAACTGACAGCTGGGGACCAGGAAATGGCCCACGGAAGCAAACGGACCGTCAAAGCAGTCCCAGCAGGTCAGAACCGGCCCGCCGAGGGCCCCCACCCGACCCGCTGGAGCACTGCAGAGCGTGAAAAACCGCGGGGGAATTTCACATTCAAACACGTTCACCAACAGTGTGTGAGTGTGTGTGAGTCATGGAGGGGCGCCGCGGCAACACGCGTCCAAACTTGGGTGGAACCTGGCGGCTTGTTGGGGCCGCTCACGCGAGGCCTCAGCGGCTGATTAACCTGCAGGAGGCAAGTTTGCGTCTTCACAGCGACGCGACCGGAACACTCAAAGAGCTGCTGCTGTTCACGAGTGACGCGTGTACAGTTTTGTCCTGTGCGTCGCCTCGGAGTGCCGTTAAAAGCATGTTCTTTATTATCTACAGGTTACAACGCATTAGGTTTTACTGGTAAAGAACCACTTAATATCAAACTGGGCTGGACGTGGCCGGTGAGGACCTGTGGATGAGCTGATGAAGCACTGGGAGCCACTGTACATTTATCTACTATGCAATTTAATATAAATTATTGCAAATGTGTTGTGTTTTTTTGTCTCCTCTAGTGGATTTGGGAAATTTTATGACATCATCTGAGCCGTTAAAGATTATCTGGAAACATAATAATGCAAAACAGATGCAACATGGGGTCGGTTGTTGTATTCCCTTTTATTTATTTAGTAATTGATCGATAAACGCGATCAATCCCAAACTCTCCCATCTCCGCATCCACCGCCGCCAGTCCAACTCCCGCACGTGAACGCACCTTCGCGCACGACTCTGATTTCGGCGGCGGATGTCACACGCGAGCGCGTCCGCGGGAGCAGCCGCCACGCCGGGGAGCGTCCGCGGCCGCGACCCGCCGATCGCGGCGGAGCCTGAACGCATCAGCGCGTAACGAATCCGGTCGCATCGAGAGACGTTTTCTGACCGTCCGGCGTCTCACACACACACACACACACACACCCCTGCAGGGGTCACACGCCTTGCCGTTAACACCGCGCACACGCACGCGCGCACACACACACACGCACGCACACACACAA
>CAAKHG010046382.1:0-18269 GCA_901007715.1 Dactylopterus volitans
GGGCGGGGGGGGGGGGGGGGGCGGGGGGGGGGGGGAGGGGGGGGCGCGCGCAGGGAAGCCGGCTGATTGATGTCCTGTGGGTGGGGTGGAGTGACTGCGCCGGATGGGACGGGAAGTGACAGCCGCGCTTGTTTGAATGAGGCGCTTGTTTTGATCAGCGGGCATGAGGTGAAGGGGCGGTGTCATGCAAAAGCGCCGGGGGACCCGGGTGGGTGGTGATCCTGAAAGCAAGGTGACTGGAGTCCCCATGGGACCGAAAAAAAGAAGAAGAAGAAGAAGGAAAAAAAAAAAAAAAAGAAAGCCCAGGCTGTGGAGGCGGACCAAGTCTCAATCCAGTCTCCAGATATCCCCAGCGGTTCTTCATCTCCTCCGACATCCTCCCATCCCGGGCTGTGGGTGGTGCTGTTAATAATGTGGCAACATGGAAGATTAATTGTGGGCAAGCAGCGGGATTAGGAGGAGCTTTGTGGAGCCAAGCGGGCCAAGAAGAGGCCCGGGCTTGTGATCTTTCAAGCAGGCCAGGAAATGAGGCAAGCAGGGGCGCGAATGTACGGCAAGCTCAGAGGAGCATGCGGGGAAGATCAAATGGGGGAGGCTGCCCCCGCTCCCCGTCCCCTTTTTTTTTTTTTTTTTTTTGCAGGTGCTGCGCGCAACAAAAGTCTGATTGTTTTTTTTTTTCTCTCCTGAAACTGGTGGTTCTTGACGTGTTCTCATTTCGGTGGCCGTTCGGCTCCCCGGATCGCGTGTGCAGAACGGCGGCGGCGGCGGCGAGGGAGCCGCGACGTTCCTCAACAGGTCTCGGCCGCCCCCCCGAGTCCCGAGGAGCAGCAAGTCCGCTGTCAAAATGATGTTTCCACTCCAAGCTTTTGCTCTCAAAAAAAAAAGAAAAAAAAAAAAAAGAAGCGTGGTCCGCCCCGGCATCCTGCTCGTAGTAAGGTCTCAAAACGGGCTTATTTTGCCATTTTTCTCGTTTGTGTAATGTGAGACACATGCTGGCCAGACCCTAATGCCTTTCAGAGATCCTATCTGAGAGCACATTATGTGATCTTTTTCAATTCACAGCGTCTCCCTCTGCCCGTGAAGAATATGGTTCCATTTAAGAGTGCAGGGCCATTCCATTTCTCAAGGTTATGCATGGGCATGTAGAGGAACAACAATAAAAGTGGGAAAAATGCAGCACCAAACCATCTCTAATATGTATTTGTCAGTTGAGTCGCTTGCTATGATTAAAGGCCCAGTGAATTCCTTCCTGCAGGAAAGGAAAGTATTTCTGCAAAGGCATCAGATATCGCTGTGTCATGATAAAGTGCCTGCGCCACCAGTTAAAAGGCTAAGGGAAGGTGGAGGATGTTTTTGGACCTTGAAAGTGCGCGGAAGAACAACAACACAAGAAACTCTTGACCTGTCTGGGAACGCGCTCGGGGACTTTTCGGCTTCTTGTTTTCCCGCTCTTGCTCGACTCCTCATGTAGCTCCTCGGGAGCGAGCGCGGCGTCGGTGCCCTTTGGTTGACCTTTGCAGGGGCCTGCGAGGTGAAGATTAAGGCCTCTCCCATTCGACCAGGAAGTAGATCAGTCCTTCGAAGTCAATGCACTGCGCTTAAAAAGCAATGAAACACAACCCGCCACAATGATTAGAGTCGATTATGATGCTCCCAATCGGACTTGGTGACACATATTCGTCATTTAAAAGCTGTCAGACCCTTTTTTTTTTTTTTTGCCTCCTCCTAAATATTCATAATGTGCGTATTTGTGCTTCCTCACAGCCCTCTATGGAAATCAGATCTGATCACGCTCAGCCCTACACTCCTCTACCCCGAGGATCCAGAGACGCGAGGAACCACAAAGGTAAGAGGGGGTGGGGGCGGGTAAAAAGAGAGACCTTTAGACTTTATAACCTTTTCAGGCGGTCCAGAATAAACGGGAAGCTACACAATATATTATCATGCATTCAATAAAACCTAGGCTTATGGATTATGTAAATATAAGTCATAACCCCGACAGCTGCAGAGAGTGGGAACCTATTGAGCCTGAGACGGAGTTGAAGTTATGTTATCTGCTCCTATTGATCTCATCTCATCTGTGTGATGCGTTGATAGTGGGAATAAATCTGAGTAATCTGAGTTCCCTCTGATCTGAATGCCTGCGTGGGAGAACAGGGCACATATACAAGACGGAGCATCCTTGATCTATTGATACCAGACATTGATTAGGCCCCGCGCTGACCCCAGTCTGCTGCTCGGGCTGTGTAGAAACATCTCATAACATCAAAACATTCCGAGAAAAAGCGCATTTAAAAAGAGGCAGCGCTCGAAAATTAATTGTAAAGGGCCAACTACTGTGTTTGCAGTAGGTTCTCCAACCCTGACAATCCGTGGGCCAGATGCATAAAACTCTGCGCGGATTTACGACTAAAGGCAGAAATGTGATTGCACATAATTTTTGTCAGACTTATAAAGCCCCTACATACACATGGTCCTCGTTTATAAATTGCATGCACATGCACAGGCCCGATTTCCATTCCCATTTTTAGCCATGAATGGATTTAATTTGCGTCCTTTGTATACACTAACTCTGTTTACAGCTCGAGTTATTAGACATGGCAATGAAGTCAACAGCAAAGAGGCGCAATTCCACCCAATGTGGACCGAAGACAAAGCAAATGTGTTTTAATTGGTGATGTCAAGTCTGGAATTGCAAACAGAGCGAAAACTACTGGATGGAAGGAACAAAAAAAAAGGAACAGAGACTGTCAACTCTTTGAGTTCAGAGCAGTCGACCCTGGCAGAGTTTGAAAAAAAAAATTTTTTTTTGAAAAAGACTACAAACGAGAGGCGAGTTCACGCGAGGAAAGCGCCGCCATTACGCTTATTTATGGCACCCATAATTAACAAAAACAATGATAATAAGTGGCCTCGTAAAAAATGAGTGCGCCCCGTTATCGGCAACGTAGCGTGTGAATGGTAAATAGGCAAGTGCGGGTAAACGGGGGCAGGGAGGAAAAATATTTAAGCGATAATACCAGAGTTTATTGTTTCGTTGCCACCTCTCCATATCAGGCTCAACTCAGTCTAAGCGTGTGTGTGCAGTCTGAAACAAGCATGAAATATTCCTCTATGGATATTAGTGTGTGGCAGCCGCGGCCTAAAGGTTGCTAGGCGGGCTTGGTGCCGAATGTTTGCCGGTTTACTTCCTGGTATCAGCGGGGAAATATGGGTGTCGGGGGCGGGGGAAGCGCTGTCCTTCACTCCTCCCACCCCCCCAAAACATGGCGGAAGTGCCCTTGAGCAAGGCTCCCAACCCCGCAAGCGCTGTAGCAGCCCACTGCTCCGGTGTGTGTACTAACTATGCGTGTGGTGTGTGCACGAAGGGATGCAGAGAAGTAATTTCCCCTCGTGGGGAAATATAATTAAGTATAATAGAATTAGAAAAAATGAAAAAACTAGTGTGTGTGCGTGGGCTTTGCGAGAGTTAGAACTGTGGATATGAAGATGATAATGCAAAGACGAATAAATGTCAAGTCACCGCAAACGTGCGGGAGAGTCAGGATGTCGGATTTCAAGGTTCAAGGTGCGTTATTGTCATTCCAACACGCATAAACGGAAGAACAGAATTTGAGGCATGCGATGAAAAAAAAAAAACAATCTAACACTTTTGATAAATAAATAAACGCGAGTGCTGCAAATAAACTGTAGCGCTGCAATATTTCATAGTATTTCACATATTTTTTTCTTATTTTGAATTGGTGATGAAACGAGGCAAAAATGCATTTTGGTTCGCACGCATAAGTTAGCTCAGCGACTCGATTCCAGCTCAAATAGAAGTCGCAGATATCCACGTTTCTCCCCCTTAATCTTCCACCTCTTGCTGTATATCTGAGATCTCCAGGAACTGGACTTTACGTTCATGCTGTTCTCCAAGACTAGATGAGGCGAGTCTTGGGGAACAGCATGGACTGATGAAGCCCACTTGGATAAGAGGCAAAAACGTCCTCCAGACGCGCAACCGAGTCCAATCGACCTGACTCGGTTCCTGGAGATACCTGGACCAATGAGAAGGAGCACGCACACATATCTTGATGCCTGGCTCACTTTCTTTGTCCTCGCAACGCCAAACCTCTCGGGGCGAGCCGGGCGCCGCTTTTAAGCAGCGAAGCAGGTCAACGGTGACCATCTCCACCCTGCAGCCCTCCTGTTTTTGCGGTGCCAAGGACAGATCTGTGTCATCGCAGGCTGACTGGTAGCGGCGGCTCTCGCCCGGGCGTAAGGACAGGAAGGACCGCCCCTACGCACCCCCACCCACCACCACCACCACACCACCCGTGCTTTGTCAAAATCAGACCTGGCTAAGAACAGTCCATTTAAAGGTGAAGGGATCTGACACATGAAATATTTTCCCCTCCGTCCGGGATCTGAGCAGCAGTGACAGTCTCCATTTGTTATTTTTACGACGCGGCGCTGCAGTCTTAGATAACATAGCCCTCATCTTCGCCCTTCAACTCCTCTCTGCGTCCCTGCCGCCAGCCTCTACCCCCGCTCTTTGTTATGTTTTATTCTTCTTCTTCTTCTTCGTTTTTATTTATTCTTTTCTTCTTTTAAATGTATACTTCTAAAACATACTTGAGGTTTTTCTATATGTGTGGGAGACGGTCACAATACCATGTCATTCCAGGAGAACAAAGCTGCGGGGGTAAAAAAAAAAAAAAAAAAAAAAAAGCGACACAGTTCTTCAGACTCATTCCCAAACAACTGAGTTTAATTTGGGGTGGGGAGGTGGGGGTGGTGGGGGCGCGAAAGAACACGCCGCATGATTCTGTGTCATTTTATGCGACATGGCTAATTAAACAATTCAGTGCGTGCTTTGGTTCAGAACTGCTTGGAGGAAAAAAGAAAGAAAAAAAAAAGTGAGGTGCTTCGGGGGTGTTTTTGTCATCACTTCGGAGCAGTCGCTGTAAATTCCTGCTTTTGTTTTGCGCCACATTTCCCGGCAAACCGCGCTCGCGGAGATCAGACGGAAAGCCACTTCACTGCGCCGAGAACCCCCCCCCCCAACTCCAACACGAACACACGCACACACACACCAAATTAGCAAATAGCTGTGCGCTTAGCAAGCAGTTTAGCGTGTTCCTAGGTACGTGGCGTGCGATTGTGACAGTAGCTGTGCTAAGAGCTCATGAAGTGGACCGGGGAGGCTGTATGGCTCCATCCTGATCGGCAGCAGTTGTGACATCTCCCTGCCGGCTGCACAGAAAGAACCTCCCCTTCCTCTTCTCAACCCTCCGTGCCCGCCCGCCCGCCCCCCCCCTACTTCTACTGTGTGTCACCTGTGTGGAAGCCCCAGAGTCTGGGTGCCAGAGGTAATTACAGCAGCTAGGAGCTCCCAGAGGAGGGCAGCGCTGGCAGGTCGCTGCCCAGGGACAAGAAGGATGGGAAACCAAGGACAGAGCTCCGGGATAAGCTCCTGTCTTTGGTTGGTGGAAGGGTCAACCAGAGTGAAGCGCGGCGGCGAGGGGAATGGGGGGGGAGGGAAGGGCGTGAAGGATGCCCAACAAGAATCGAGGGTCTCGCAGGTCTGATGAAAGATGAAGAGGCGAGATGAAGAGACAGGAGGAGTTCTGAGGAGCAGAGTAGGACGTAAAAATGAGAGCGCGGTAGACAAAAGGAGGATGGTGGTGGTGGTGGCGGCGGCATGGGGGCCCTGAGTGCGTCTTGTTGAAGGCGTGACGCAAAGCAGAGTGGACTACATCGTCTGGCAGAGGGGCCCGAGGAGCCTCCGCCACTGTCACCTTGGCTCTGAGTCTCGGCGCTGGTCCGATTGTCAAGTCAACTCTAGATCTAACAGTCCAAAATGGAGTCCCCAGCCTAGAGTCGTGTGTGTGTCTCCATGAATACTGGTCTGCGCCGCTCCAGAAGCCACAACCGATGACACATTGCTTTCCCATGCCTCATGATTTATCATCTCACTTTGTTCCGTGCAAAACAATGCGGCGCGGTCGCTTATTACGCGCGCCCGCCTGTCATTTTCCTCGCCGCTTGTTTTTTTTGAAGTGCGATCCACAAGTTTATTTCGTAGATCTAATTATAACGGTGGGAAAAGGATCCTTCAGACTTGATTGATGCATCCAAGTGCGCAAGGGGAGATTTTAATGAAATACCTTTCATTTCCTCTGTATGTTTCAATAAATATGCCAGCCACCAGTAGCTGCCTTTTTTTTTTTTTTTTTGTTTTTTTTGTTTTGCTATACAGGTATCAGATGGAACTTGAGTAGGCCATTCCTCAGCAGTGACAACGGTAAATGAAAGGGATATCTTTGTACAAGCAGGGTAAACAGACAGGGAAATATGCCTAGAATCTGCCTTACAGTATGAGCCCTGGGCCCCTTTAATCTTGTTGTTCTGGGCCCGCTTCCAGCTACTTTGTATGTATGTATCTTAAATGGTGCACAACTGTTATTAAAATCCCGGGAGGAAAACGGCCTTCAAAGCTAAAAAAGAAGACCGAAAAAAAAAAAAACAGAAAGAAAGAGAGAAAGAAAGAAAGAAAGAAAACGACTTCCTGACGACACCCATGGGGCACATCGCATTTATTTGGCGGCGCTCTTTCATTACGTATCGAGGTGATCTGCACTGCGACTCCCGCTCCCCGGCAACGGGAAGGGATCCAAACTAAGAGTAAACTGTTTTACAGTTGCTGCACAACAAATAAACAAACATCTGGAAGCATTCAGAGCAGCCCATTAGAAGGGCTCTGGGCTTTGCCAAAAAGGGGTAAATGATGAGGAATGGGCTGTCGAGAGGCTGGTGGAGACAGGGGAGAGGCCAGATGACAGAGCTGTGGGTGCTAAGCACTGCCTTTTAGAGCTCAGCTGGGCCCAGAGAGATCTACACCTGCTGCTATCTCCTCCTCCCCGCCTCTCCTCCGCCAGACATCTGGATGGGATACATGACTAATGTACGAGTGAACTGCCAGTGTTGAAATTTAGCTGCTGTCATTACCGACGGAAAGGTTGTTGGCTTGACTGATGACTTAATGCGCCTCACTCCACGCGCCTAGCGAGACCCAAGAGCGGGCTTTGCGTCGGTTTTATCGGCGCCCGCTGCATTGAGTAGCCGGTTTTGGGTCCACGTGTGAGCAGGATTAATGAAAAACACAAGTTCATAGTCCTTCATATCGTGGGGGCAGGAGGAGGGGGAAGGTCTTTATTTTTTGGGGCCTCCAGCGTTGCCAGCGGATATCCAAGCCAAGGCTTCCCCCTCCGTCCGCCACGTTATCGTCAGATCGTAACTGGTGGACTCAGGGGTGATTGATATTTGACAGATTTTTCCAAAACCTGAAGGAGGGGTGCGGCTTGGGCCGAGGGAGGACCAGTGGGAAATTTTTGGGGCGGATCCATCTAACATCTAACACCTTGGCGGGGGTTTGCACCAAGTGCCCCGCAGCTTTATGGATAACTGTGCGGCTAAGATGACATGCTAAATAAATTATGATCTTTTTCGTGATTATTTTTTAAAACACGGATTTTGTTTATAGGATTTTCTCTCTTTTTTTTTTAAAATAAATCAGTAGATACATTACCTCAGACATGTATGTTTATTCACTCCCGAGGAATTTGTACTTTTTTTTTTTTTTGTAAATCTTATCTTGAATTATTCTTCGGGGTTCTGTTTGATGTCACTCTGTAGTTTGAGTGAAAATCCTCATCGTTCAGCCCGATAATCTCCCCATGCCGGGCCGGAACGCCTTGGCATGTTCTGCGCGTATGGAAATGAGTTCTCGGGGAGCTCTGTGAGAAAAGACAGAGCACCTTTGGCGTTTCCCATTAGACACATGTACGTGCTTTGCGAGACATTTTACTCAGCCTTGTAATGATTATACCAGCAGGATCTGTCCCCCGACAAACATAACTCTTAAACACAAAGACTTCCTCTGGCTCCCACTCGGCTAAGATGAGGTGTACGGCAAGAGCGAAGTTTGAGCCCTCCCTCCCCCGCTGGTCCCGTTGTACCCTTTTAGTAAACACCGGTGTTTTTAGCCAAGTATACATAATGCGGGTTTTTTTGTTTTTTTGTTTTTGCAGCATCAGAAAGAAAAAGGCAAACGATATGGGGTTCTTGTGCTGGGTGGGTCTCGGCACAGAGTGGAGCTCGCGAAGCAGCCGCGCGGCCTTCGACCGAGGCACCGGGCTCATAAAAAATAAAAATAAAAAAATAGCGCTTCCCGAGCGGTCGTCTCTGTGTGAAGGTTATATTCCATCGCAGCCTGATGAGGTGTCGAGATTCGTTTCTAATGACCGGTGTCGCGTCGTAGTCACAATAAATCAGGGCGCAGCCACAGAAATCCCAGCCACAAAAGACGACGCTCGACGAGTATTATTTTTGATATTCGGAGTATGTTATTAAGAGTTACAATACGCCGTGTTTGTGTTTGGGGGTTTTTTTTGGTGTAGTTTTTGTGATGTGTTTGGTCTCCGCGCGCGCTAACCGCATGAAAAATCCAGATGATGGAAGAAACGGATCTGAGGGCGAAGATACGTTCGTTTGACTGAAAAATACTAAACTGATAAGAACATTACTTGGCTGAAACAATGGAAATTGATCGACGTCAGGGATCGAATTGGTGAAATTGGCAAAAGAATGCACCAAATCCGCAGACACATGGAAGTAAAGTAAATCAGAAATTAAGCAATTAAATCTGATGATATGTCTTGAAAGTCATGTGCTGTTTGCACCTTTGCGTTCATGGCAGCAATGCGACTTGCACCCGGGCTGTGCACTCTCGGATGTACGCGAGCACCCAGCTCTTCCAAGGTAGCAATGCTACTTGCACCCAGGCACATGGGAGAAGTGCCAGAAAGTCTTTCAATCATGCGGTTGACGCAGGCAAAGGCTCCGTTTTCAACCAAAACCATTGATCCTGCCTTAGCCCAAGTGTTTTTGTTTCCTTAACCCAGGCAAACTGCGATAAAAAAACTGCAGAATCATAACAAAAAAAAAAAAATCCTTTAAAAAACTAACACAAACAATAAACCGCAGACGAGATGGAAGCTCACGCGTCCCCGGTGAAAGTCTTATGTTTAAACTATTCATCCCCACAATTTGCGTTGATATTTTTGGAAATGGGGGCGCAGAAGAACTGCTGTTTACAGAGGAAAAATACCCCCAACTATATATATATATATGTTTTGTTTTTTTTAATAGACTTGTTGTATCGAATGAACCCGAATCTGAAAACCCAGGTCCATCAATACGTGGCGGGACGTTGTAGCTCCCTGCCGCATATCACAGCGCATCACAGCGCCACAGTGCACTCCCCCTTCTGCGAGGCCCGGCGCTATTTCCTTTATCTGAGTTAGATGATGTGATATTGTTCCTCCCAGGAATGGATCGGCTCAGCAACATGAATATCCATTAAAGCCGGGCCTATGGAGATGGATGACGGGAGAAAGGGGCAGGGGAAACTGGGGCTGCAATCCTTCACCGCGGCTTCACATAACACTGTCCACATCCAAAGTGATGAGAGCTCCGTTTTTTTTCCCTTTTTTTTTTTTTTGGAAGGGGGGGGGGGGGCAGGCCTGTCCTTGTTATTACTAGCCCCGCAAATCACCTCCGCGTTCTCTCCTTCAGAGGCAGGGTAGATTAAAATGCCGGGATAACCCCTCCTCAACTTCCGTGACAGGTTTTAACTGCTAAACTCCGACGGCTCCAAACTGCCTCGCGGAAAAAAGCCGCCTTCCTCCAAGTGTCATTATCTCTCCATTATCGGATGACACCCCTCTCGCGGCGTGTGAATAATTCTGTTTGTGCCGGGTTTGGAGGAATGTCAGTGACACTATTGTTTTTACCTTTGCCGTTTGATGTCACCGAGAGAGTCTCCCGAGTACCTCCGGTTCTTAAGCTGATGTAGGGCGAACACGGCGGGAAAGTTAAAGTGGAGCGATTGCGCGCCGTCTGCTTCCGAGCCGTCGGAGGACGCCTGCTCGTTAGCTCTCCCCGCGAAAAGTAAATATTCCCGCCTGTGATATCGTGCCGTAATAAGGGGCTGTTTCGCGGCGCCATTTCCAGAAGCCGTTTTGACGGGAGCTGCTTTATTATGGAGCCGCAACAGTTTCGTAGATCAGATGAGGCGTCAGCCGTCTGATTGCCGTTAAAATTAATCCGACGCTGCAGCGTTTGAGGAGCACCTGCATCACTTCATAATGAGCATTAAGCGGTCGGAGCGCGGCGCTTGAACGCTTACATGTGTTTTCACTCCTCCATCCAGCGCCTCTGAAATATGATGATTACAAACTTTGAGCCGTTTTCTCAGCAGCAGGAAAACATGCCTCCTAAATCTTTATTGTCTGTGACCGTTGCAGACAGAGCGGCCTTATTTATGATGATATGAATCCAGGCTGACTCACCTGTTTAGACGTACCAAAGCGCAAACAGATGACTGCTTGAAGCGGCGCGTTGGCCTCCGCTCCGAACGCGTCAGGCTGATCGACAAGGACACGGGTTCTCATGAGATCTTGGAAAAACACGCCGCTTTTGCTCCGGACTTTGGTCTCCTTCCCGGTTGCCCTGGTCATTTTCAGGAAAGTAACAGAATATAAATCACCCAAAGTGGGTAGGTCTTATTTCTAGAAGCGGCTTTGAAATGCGGGTCCTGCTACTGCAGCAACACTATTATTCATTTTCCACCGTGATTTGTTGTGGTCAGGAAAACTGAGATGTGTTTTCCAGTCAGTCAGAAGTTGGAGCAGGTTTCTGTCGACTTCATGCTTTCCAAAGGTGGAAGTCCATCATAGTAATTTAGGATGGGAGTGAGCTGCCAGATGGTTTTGGGTATTTTTACAGCAGGATGGATGTTGGGTCCACCAGTTTTCTTCTGTGTCAGTACCCGTTGAAACAAATTGCTCAGCGAGCAGGCGGAGTCTGTCTGCGTCTGTGTGTGTGTGAGGGGGGGGGGGGCTCGCTACCCTTCACCCTGATGAATAGCTACTAACGCGCTGGCAGATGCCGGACAGCTTGTCATGCTAAAGCGGGACATGATCAGACCACAATAAGTTCTCGTAGCGCCGTGATTGTTCTCTATTACCAAGGGTGTTTGCGGAGAGATATAAAATGCCTGATATTTGAAGATTGCGCGATACGGCAGGCGTCGCCGAATGCAGCGCGGCACTTGTTAAACACGAGTGTCTCTGCCGGTTAATGCGGGATCGTATATCTTAATCAGGCTGCATTTAATTCATCACGTTTTTTAGGAGACTGTAGATCATAATTCCAGGGTAGCTGATCTCACAGGGTAATCATTCAAGATGAAAACATGCCTTAATGCTAGTCTGGTTAATGGCTCCAACAAATTAGATTCCAATTCACTCGGTGGCCAGTTTATCATGCCGGGTGACAACACATTCTGCATGGCTTAACAGCTGCGCTTCATCACTGAGCCCCTCTGTCAGGCGTGATGGTAGGAGGGCTATGAATGCCGCGGAATCGCTAATACGCAGTGAGAGCGGGGGCCACCAGGTGATTATTTACGCGCCAGCATAAAGCAGGCTCAAGTGTCCTGTTAGAGAATAGCGGCAATGACGCACTAAAACATCCACCTTCCCCCGGTCGCCCATGTAGATAATGCTCGTTATGCGCGCGCCGTGATGCATGCGCTTCTGCAGACGGATGCAGTACACGCCGAACCGGAGGCTGCTTGGGAAAGTCACGCGGCGAAAAGGCAGACGATGACGCACTGTGGGCTTTTTCGTACGTGCATGACATTGCGTACACGCCTGCGCGCTATTACCTCGTCGATGCCTAACTCCAGAGTAATGAAAACGCATATCTGGAATAGAGGTGAGATCCCGCGCTCAGAAAGTGACGTGCGCTCAATGATCATCATACTTCTGCTGCGAGGGATTATTCCAGAGGATGGCAATGACTGTGTTTTCGCTCGTCTCTCTTGGTTTGGGAGTGGCGTTTAGGGTTCATTGTAAGGCAGAAATAATTTAACGTAGCGGAAATCTATATTTTTCATTGCAGCACTGGCGTTGGATTACGCAAAAACTGCTGGTCTGATTTTCATGAGCCCTGATGGAGGGGTGGATCGTGGGCCAAGGCAGGGCCCATCTGTGGCGGATCCTTATACGCTTTATCGAGTGCCCCTCTACTCGAGGAAGTTTTGGAAGTCGCCTTCTGCCACGTATGATAGCATCGCTCTGACTTCAGTAAATGATCAGACAGGGCTGTCAAGTTTGCACCAGATTTCACCAGTGAGCAATAATGCAGAGACAAAGTTATTAATATTTGCTGCTGAGTGTAGTTGTAAATAGCATTTCAGATCAAAACGATTCTGAAATTTGCTCTATTTGTTTCCGTTAGTAAGACAAGACTAAGTAACTAAGTCGCAGTGGGCTAAACTTGCCGCACATATTGCAGCGCTCTCATTAGTAATGTAGGTCCAACAAATAGTCCTGATCATAAGATGATCCCTGGAAATTTCCTAAGGGCTCTGGATCTTTCCTAGAGGATTTGCTCTTATTCCAGTGTGACAAAAAACTTCGAAAATGACACAAAAAGCTGCTGCTCACATAAAGCTGAATTACGAAAAAGCCGATACACCTTTCAAGTGTCGTGTCAGTTGTGTCGGCCAATTATTTCTCCAGTGTTGCAGGTACACTGGAGCACCATATATGCGCCCGAACACCGGCACTCTCATTCCCAGGTAGCCACAATGCTTCAAAGCTATTGTGTCGGAAAGACCCGGGCTCATCTGTCAATTACGGTGAGCTCCATTGGGCCATTGTCTAAACTGTTTTCTCACTCACTGGTGAATCCAGTGATTTATTGTCAGCTGCCTCAACATCAATACACAATTGGGAGACACTAAGCTGCGATGTCTGAACACAAAGTATTGTCAGAGTATCAGCATAGCTCACATTAAGTGCCATTTAGATTATTCATTGCATTGGGCTGTGTGAAAGCCTGTCTGACTCCGCCGCTTGTAAAGAGAAGGCCATTATCCCATACGCCGGGATTCCACTGTTTTGGATCCGGGCGTCTATTTATTTCAGGTTGACTATTCAGGCACATGAACATTGTCCAGGCTGAACCAAACACAGACAAGGTTGTCCCGTATTATGTGGGTCAGCTTGTCCCGCCCTGCCTTACAGTCCAGAAGGCCGGCTGGATATGAGTGTCAGGCCCATTTTCCTCAACCGACATGCATTTTATCTCCCTTGAAGGGAGCCCCGGTTACAGGACCTAGCAGGTCTTTTATGGTTCCTACTGGCATCAACATTCCAGCCCCAGCAGAATGAAAAGAGTGAGGTCGCCGAAATGCCAGGAAGTCCAAAACAACCTTTTAATCTGTCACTTTGATTTGCTGATTAAGTCACTTTAAACAGACGGAGCAGGTTTCTCTGTCAGGATAATGGGAGCGGACAAAGTTGTTTTAGCCATCATAATTTGATCCGCGGATAGTCCCTGGCATGTTGTGTCGCTGCGGCGCAAGACGACTGGATTGAGCGAGTCATTCCGAGAGAAACGTTTATCCGAGATTGTTGTGATATAAATGGCCGCTCGCTTCAGACCCCCCTCCCCAACCCCCACCCCGCGGGACAAACATGCGTCCAAAAGCCGAACCTTCAGAGTCGGTAGCCATCAGAGAGCGTCACATCTGCTCAGAGAGATCGCTTAATGCGGTTATGCTGTACAGTTGGTGGTATTTGATACGTACATGAGCAGAGTAGAGCCGCGACGGTTGATTGATGAGGCGCCAAACTGGTTTCCTTTCTCTTCTATGGCAGTAAAACAAATATCATTGGATTAAACTGATTCCCAAACTGGTGGAGGCTTCATGTTCGCGGGGCAAACGTCACTGCCCACACACTATACATGCGTACTTTATGTTGGCATGGTTGTTAAGCAATACATCCACCAGAGGGGAGTGCAGAGTTCAACGAATCGGACCCGCGTGGACCTACGCTTAGCTGCCGCCGAACTCATGTCCAAGCTCCTCCCGCCTGTTCCTTGGGAACTCTCTGTCCTTCTGCACCAGTGAGGTAACATGTACAATTACATGTACATGTACAATTCCAACAATTCCATTAAAAAGAAAAAAAAAGCTCTGTTTCTATCTTCTTTCTTTTTTGATCCCTTCGCTGGTCGCACATTAGCTTATACTGCGCAACACTCCCCCCCGCCCTCTCCGATTTGTGGTGGTACTGCGTTTGGCTACACGTCTGAAAATGCACCAAATCACGAAAGTAGCGTACGCAGAGGACCGACAGAATGCTCCGTCCGTATGTTTATTTAACGTTGAGCGCCAACGAGCCTCCAGGGTTAGGACTAGGGTTACGCTGCTGGGTAAGCGTGACGAAATTTGTGAAAGCGGCGTTCTAGCGAACGTGAGTCAAAAGAGTCAACAGTCAAATGTTACAACCACCGAAACAAAAACGAGAGCGTATGATGAGGCATATCTGTCCCTTGGCTTCACCAGCACAACGGGTAATGAAGAGAGACCACAATGTGTCACGCCCTAGAATATTAGCTTCCCACAGCATGAAGCCGAACAAGTTAAGACGGCACTCGGAGACTCTACGAATACAAATATGTCTGTTGATTTCTTAAAGAAAAAAAAAAATACTGTGCACAACAGACTCGATTCACCAAGACAGCTTGTGGTCCCTCAAATGCTCAAAATAGACTAAAAATATGGAAGATTATTATAGATTGTCAAAGTTCCAGCCTATAAGTTACTTTATTGTTTTTTTCATTCACTAAATTTATTATTATTATTTTCATGTACACACATATACACATGGATATTGCTATTCTGAGTTAATTACTGTCTATATACAAATTAAAAGCTGGCAAGCAAAGGACATTTTGTGTTTATGCGGGTGCATGGTTGTAAGGGAGGGTGAAAATATTTTTAGTGACCGGAGGGGCCTGGTTGGAGCTACATTTTTTCACCTTTTTCTGACATTTTAGTGACTACTAATCAGTTAATCAAAAGTAAACAATCTCAACTCATTGCTATTGAATCGGTTAGCTACAGCTTAGCGTCGTAGCTCTCGCTCATGTATGTGCTTCATTAAAAATGCAGGGGGGGGGGGGACAGAAGAGGAAATAACAGTGTTATTTTGCGTAAATAAAATAGCTCTATTATTTGTTTTCTCGGAGCGCCGATGGTGCCTTTAGAGGTTTAAAAAAAAGAAGGCTAAAATATGTCTCTCCGTTTGACACCATTAGCGAGTGTCAACACATAACCTTTGGCAGCGCTTGGCCAACTGCTCAGCGCCGTTCGAGGCGTGTTTTGCGGCAGTAATTCCGAGGACTCGGAAAACAGCCCGATGGAAAAAAAAAAACAGAAAGAAGGAAGAGAAGAGGGGGCATGATATCGGATCAAGTGAAATGAACATGTTCACATGTCTGGCAGGGTTTTGCACGCTGTGACCCTGAGATGTAATATCTCTGGGCTAGCCAACTGTGCGCGCCCTTTGATCCGTTGTGTTTCTGGTTAGACTGGAATCCTTGGCGTTGGACCCTCACGGTAAAGAGAGAGATGCACTCAGAAGTTAACGTGTTGCTTTATGTAAGAGTTTGGAATATTTTGTGCTGTTTGGTTATGTTTTATGTTGCGGGCAGACAGTTTTAATAGCGGCACTGGAAGGACGATGTTAGGATAACCTTGGGAGAGAGGCGATAACAGCCATGGGCATCTGTCCTTCATGCTATCAGCTGAGGAGCTACATTTGCACTCTTTTTTTTTGTTGTTTTTTTTTTTGTGTTCTCATACAGCATCGAAAAAGGAAGCCTTGGCTTTATTTTGTTATTGCACCTTCCCTCCCCCCGTTCAGCCTGCGATATGTTTTTATCTGTCCATAACGTGGCGTGGTAAATCCTGACAAATACAACGAACAAATCAAGGATATTAATGCGGCGATGTGCAGTCGATAATATTTGGCTTCATTAATTCCCATGCCCTGAGAAGACATCCAGCCCCTATTAGGGTTGAAATCTCATCCCCTTCTCCTCTATACCTCAGCTGTGGCTCAACCAAGCAGCCAAGCAGATAATACGCTCTGAGCTCTGAAACATGTACCATTATAATTAGCTTTGTCAGGTCCTAGCCCCTACAACCCTCATGCAGATAATATGATAATATGTCTTCATAACCGGCTGACCTTACATGCTCAATATTTCTCCCCTTATGAAGATTACATGTCAATAAAGTAATTGAGTCCCGGGGTGTGTGGCAAGTGAAGATTTAGGTTATTGGACTTTTCGGGGCAGTGATATACGAGCGTTATTATTCTACCTGTCAGGAGATGTGCAGGGGGCTGAGGACAGTCCGAGAGTGTCAGAGAAGAGGGGGTGTGTGGTTGGGGGGTGGGGGTGGGGGCTGGAGGAGAGGAGAAATGAGGGGCAGAAAGAAAGAGAGAGGGAAACAGAGATAAGAGGTAAGCTAAAGAGAAAACGAGGGGGAGGGCGAGGGGGGGAGAAATGAAGTGAGCCAAAAAGGAGGGAGACAAGGGAGAGTGAGTGAGACGGAAATGGAGGGAGGAAGGAGGAGGGGAAGCAGAAGAGCGCGAGATCATCCCTCACGAGGACGGACAGATCCACAGTTAATCATTCGCTCACGCCGTCATCTCGCCGCGCCCCTCCCTCCCTCTCTGCATACGAACAGGGGATATGTCATATTAATTAAGAGAAGTAGAGTTACGGCGGAGCCATCCATCTGAGCGGGAGCGCGGCAAGGCCCGCGGCGTCTGAAATATTCCGCAGTACAAACCTATCATCGGCTCCGCCTCACACCTGATTTGCTACCGGGCGCCCGCCACTTTAAAGCCCGACGCGGCGCCGCTCGGCGTGAGCGACAGGACTGCGCCTTTGTGCCGAATAACGACGTCACCGAGAATATATCCGTTCGGATGCATATGTTCACGTGAAAACCTTAAATTTAGAGTAAATGTTATATGCCCAAACAAGGTCATGCGTTGTCGCCGGCCGCTCTATGAGCTAGCAAGCTGCCGCTAGTAAGAGGTCTTGCTGCTGCCGCCCATCCGCTTCAGGGTTGGACGGTGTCGTGGGGGTCGGAGATGCTGTTGTAACGAGCGGTTCATCGAAAAACTGTCTGGCCCTTCTCCTCTGACCTCTGACCTCCGGCATCAGCGAAGCATCTTCTCCCATAGAACCGACCGTCCCTGGATATCTTCTCTTTCTGGGTCCATCCTCTGTAAAGCCTAGAGACGCTTGTGTGTGCGAGAGCCCCAGCCTGAACGCACTGAGCTGCTGCCGCCATGGGATTGGCTGATTAGATATTTGCGTGAGCGAGCGGCTGAACAGGTGTACCTAATAAAGTGGCTGCTCGGACACTGATCAGCCATAACATTATGACCACTGCATGTTTACTACAGAAAATAATGAAACAGCCCTGCAATAAATTCTCCCTTCAGGAGGAGTTTTATTTTGATTTTTTTACGGAATGATGTATATCAACGATTGTTTACGGGACTGTAATTTGTAGTGCTGTTGAGCGTCCTAATTTTTTGTCACCATAGGGAGTTTTCTGCAGGGTTGTTGTATTATGCTGTATTCTGTGGTAAACTTGTAGTGCTTTTAATATCATGGCTGATCGATGTATGTATATGTATATGTATATGTGAGAGAGAGAGAGAGAGAGAGAGAAATGTTAAAAAGTGGAGAAAGTGCGGCACAAGTGTACTTGAGTGATGGCCTGAAATAATATCTTTTCCATTTCACCGCCATGCCTCAATATCATAAAAATGCACATGCTGTACGTAGCAATCTGGGGTTTTTCTCTCTCTCTCTCTCTCTTTTTTTTCTACTTTCACCTTATTTTGTGCCACAAACCTGACAAATTGCGCTAAATACCAGCATTTTGTCCGTCATAATCTTACTGTCAGCGCCGGCGACGGAGGTAATGGGATGTGAAAACAAGTGTGGTCGATCGAGGTCCGCCGCCACCGTCGACGACGGCGCTCGCGCGGCGGCGGCGGAGGGACGGACGGCCGGGGACACACACACAAAGGCGCGGAGGGACGGCAATGTTAAAGGATATTTTACCATGTCCTTTTGGATTAGGCCCCGAGATTGATATCTTCCAGTCAGATGAAGCGCTGATGTGAGTGATCCGGCCTCTCCATCATTGTGACATGCGGCTCTCGGGCTAACGCTCATCCGTGTTGATGGGCACACCCTGCGCCACGAGGGCCCGGGCTAACATAGCCACCTTCTTCCCTCCCTCCCTCCCTCTCACTCTCTCTCTCTCC
>CAAKHG010046389.1:0-14616 GCA_901007715.1 Dactylopterus volitans
CGTCTGCGGGCGCGGGGGGGGGGGGGGGGGGGGGGGGGGGGGGGGGGGGGGGGGGGGGGGGGGGGGGGGGGGGGGGGGTTCGAGCAAGTGCAGCGGCGGTATTCCCAGAAACTAAAACCATTTGTTTTTGTACATAAATCATAAACTTAAAAACTTTAATCCCACTGCTAGAAACAACATCTCACAACTGTGTTTAATTTTGAATTATAGATCAGCAGAAAGTTTAATGCTTTTCAGACATCCCGTTTACCCAGGAAAACCACTGCACAATAACCTACATACGGCAGCAGTGAACGAGGAGATGCCGTTTGTTTGTTCTGTTCATTACGTGGAATCGAGTTTGTCGCGAGAGGCATTTTTCAGTCCATCCACTGTTTATACTTTTAATACATGGAAAGGTTTTTGACACCAAATTGCAACCAAACGGATTTTATGCCGTCATGATTCAGTAAACTACTCCTCTTTGTAGGGCTAGCTTTAGCTAACGGTGGCTTTGTTTGCTTGTTCACTTATCGTCTGCGTGATTAACTGCCTCCCTGTGACACAACTTGACGCAACATGACGTAATTACTTCTGATGATGTCATAAAATGATGCAAAATAATGCAAAATAGCGAGCACGGTGAATGTCACGCCAGCTGAGCGTCCGCATGTCAGCATTGCCGCTACTGGGGGCGCGTTAGCAGGCTGACGTTCATCACGAAGCATCACCGTGATCATGGTCACTAGCATAATTAGTCTCCTTTATATATTAAAACATGTCAAAAAAGGAGATTTGGCCCAAATAAAAAAATCATTGCCCGAGTGGTTCATCAACATAATAGTAATGTGCATTCGGTTCAGTTATTGCTAGATGGTTTTTTCCATCTACTGTTTACAATTAAAACATTCACATTTACCTCAGTGGAACATGCCAAAGGAAGCTGCAAACCAAAGCAGATTTTCTTTCCTGACATGATTTGACAAACCTCACTAGTTAATCGCTTTGACTTTTTCTGAAAAATGAATTTGGCTAACTGCGGCTATGTTAGCTTTTTACTGCTTGTCAGCGTAGCTGTACCTCCACGCCAGATATCAGTGAGCACTTTACATTATAAACACTCGCTTTTGCTTGTCTTCAGCACTATATTGAGATGTGAGGTGGTGAATATGGTTATTATACAAGCTGAGTATCAGCATATGCAGGGTACACATTGTAATTCTGAGCATGTTAGCATGCTGACATTTAGTCATTAGCATATCTGAATTAATGACAGAGGGCAGATTCAGACCTTGATGGAAATGATTGCCAATAATAAAAAGAAGATAGCTGCATATATATTAAAATGAAATTTTTTTTACTATTGAATATGCTGAGACACGTTAAACCAAACTGCAAACCAAAGTACCCGATATGATTCAATAAACTGCATCACAGTTTCTATGTGCCATGACAAACACAACTCATCCATTTGATTTTTCCAAAAAAAGCTGAGGGTTTTTTTTTTTTTTTTAATTTAGCTAACAGTGGCTACGTTAGCTCGTCAGCACAACTGCCACTCGATGACAGATGCCAGCGAGCTCTTTACGTTATTAACAAAAGCCTCAGTTTTGCTTTCATCAAATTTGATGTAAGGTGGCGAATACGGTTAACATTACACAAGCTGAGTCTCGGTATATATTAGCATTGTACCGTTAGCATGCTGACATTTAGTCATTAGCATATGTGTGTATATGTGACCTGATAATAATAGTAAGAAGAAGATGGCTACATGAAGAATTTACCGTTGAATACCCCCAAACACGTAAAAAATGAATTGCAAAAAAAAAAAAAAATCAATAAACTGTACCTCAATGTTCATGCGACGTAAATTGAATTTACAAATCATCATTTGGATTTTTCTAAAAATCTGTTATCGAATTGCGCTTGAGCTAGCCGTTAGCTCGCCTAGCCGCCGTTTGATGAGAGACATCAGCAAACCCTTTTTTTTAATCATAACCTTATTAACGTGGCGCTTCTGTTGCTCCCCATTGAGAGCTCACTGGTGAGATGTAAGACGACAGATGTGGTAAACATTATAGCGGCTGAGCATCTGCATATTAGCATAGCGCGCTGACACTCGTCTCAAAGCGTCGCCCGCGATAACGGATCTCCCCCAGCTCCCGCTTTTGTTCTCGCTCGCGCGATGAAAACAGACGCGAGAAGGGGCGGCGTCGGAGCCGAAATCAAAACTTTTTTTGTCAAATTTTTGAGGCGCCGGGCCTTTTGTTAAGCGGCATAATGGCAGGCATTTACATACGAGTGAAATGCGACGCCGCGCTTATATGTCAGCCGGCTTCCCAATCTGCCGACAGCGCCGCACAATCGCTCCCCGTCATCTTTGAACTGTCAGCCGCCGCAGTTTGTCACCATCCGGAGCGTCCCGCCGACTCGCCGGCTGACAGCTCCGGAGCCCCGCAGAGGGGAATCAAATGGATCGTCAGCGAGGCCGCGCGCCGCTTTGTGAAGTATACATTTTCAAATGAGAATTGACAAAGAAATGGAATCTCGACACACAAAAGCGGCTGCGGCGTTGTCACCGGGGGAAAATTAATTGTTACCCGCTCGGCGGCTCCGCCTGACAGTTTTCCAGCGGGCTCGATAAAGGCTTTATCATCTCACCTCGGAGCAGCCATGTTGAAATAAGCGCGGCGACGCAACAGGAAGGGGCGCGGGAGCCCCGGCGAAGATGAAGGACGCGGCAGAGAAGGGGAGGGGGTTTTTCGGGCGGAGTCGCGTTTAAAAACGTCATCTGACAAAAACGTCAATTTTCGGTGCGTCGGCAAGATTCGGATGTGAAAGTGATAAGATTTCATAGATGCCCGAGACGACGGCCGGGCTATATTTAGCCCCGCCTTTACGGTCCCGTGGCTGATGGTGGACGGGTGAAGCGAGCGCTGGTCGTATTGGATTTCTGAGCCGCGCGGATCTAATGCATCTCATTACGGAGGCGGATTAGTTTTAAAAGGGAGTGTCGGGTAAAAAACAAGCGAGTGTGTTAGATGGACTCAATTGACTAACAAGGGCGTCTGACCCCGAAAAAAAAAACCTATTTAAATGGTCATTTTGCTGATTTTGAAACTGGCACAAGGGGCATGATTGTCTCTCTTTACATTCTCCATGACGTACTTTTTAAAGGGATAGTTTTGTTTTAATGACGGTATTAATAGTTTTATTTTGGGTTTTGTTGTGCATTTTAACCAATTCTTAACCCCCACCAAAACAAAAGCAGTATCCTTTATGCGTTTGCCATATGAATATTTCCACTGTATCATCTTGCCATTAGCTCGCCCTTTAATTGGAGCTAAATATTTTTTTAACCTCAATATCCCTGCGCCTGCGTGCACTGGAGATCATCTGTTTGGGTGGAGGGCTGCCGGGGCCGCGCGACGGCGTGATGAGAGGACGAAATCCACAACCTCACTTCAAAAAACAAAAACAAAAACCACCCTCCCTCACCCCCCCCCCCAAAAAATCTGAACTATCCCTTTAAAAAGAGCCAAGTCTTCCTTGATGGAAATTTAACCAAGCAACTGATTTAAAGATGAAAAATGGAATGGAGACATGTCTGCGGAGCATCATTACGAAACATTTGCTGATCCTCTCTGTCATTTGTGTGACATAATTTGACGAAACGAAGAGGAACAAACATTTATTGCGGGCAAACGAGCATGAGGGGGATACAAGCTAGCAGTTCAAGGTCATCCGCCGGCTCGAAAATGGGAGAGCAGACTGAGCCGCGGCGGCGGCAGCGCGTAAGCTTGTTACTGGCGGCGCATTGTCAGGCCGCGATAGCACGTTCTTAACATGTCAAGGTATCGGGGAGCGGTTGTTTTTTTTTTGATGTCAGTCACATCAATTCGCGTCGACAGCCGTCCTGAAAATGCATGAGCATCCCCGCGCCTCATTCCTATTCCACCCGGAGTTTGTCTCTCCTGGGCCACAAGATTCTACTCAGGCGTCGCGGAGCAGCCCATGAAAACATAATGAGCAAACATGGCAGTAAAGAAAGCCTGATAGACTAAAGATCGAGGGGAGGGGGGGGATTTGGAGCTGCGCAAAGTCCCAACACACACTTCAAAGTAAAGCACCCCATCCCCGGGGAGGTCCCGGCCTTAAATACTGTAGCAGCATCCTCCCACTCCTGCCCTCCTCTTCCTCCAGTTCCTGCACCTCCCAATTAGAGACCGCGGGCCCGCTCACGGAAAAATCACTGCACTCCGCTCGGCTTTTCCAGCATATTTGTGGCCTGAATAAAGGCACCGCTCTCGTGCGGGAAGTCTAAACGATCCAATTTCGCGTCCGATCGACCTGTTTCGGGCTGCGCCGTCGCCGCTGTCGAGTAGCCGACATACAATAGCCCGGATCTTTTTATGCATGGAGGAGCGGTGCGTGAGGTTAATGACAAGCATAACGTCTTTTCATTAAATGACATCGAGGAAAGCGAGACGATGGCTCTAACTGCCAATGAAGCCCTGGAGGTTGGGGGGAGGTGGTGGTGGTGGTGGCGGGGGCTGATGCTGGAGCGCGGGGTGTTGCAGCTCCAGTGAACAGGACTAAGGGCCCCATCGTTGCCAGAAACCATTACCCTTCCGAGGCTGCTCCACTGATTTCATTTCCACAGCCTCCAATGTGGAAATGAAATCAGTAAAATAGATGGTAATTCCATTGCGTCCTTTGTCCTGGCGGAGCGCGGCCCGGGCCCCCCCCCGGTCCCGCTCCTTCAGCGCAGATACGCAGATGTGACACGGTTATTAATTAGCGGCGGCGCGTGCGGCGGATGAGGTGCTTCCCAGGAGCAGGCTGAGTGGAAATACCTCCAGCGGCAGGGCCGGAACATGCGGGAGCTGCCCACTACCACCCTGCACCCTCGCAATCTGCATGACAGCCATTTTTTGGGCCGCCGGAGGAGCGTTGCGTGAGGAAAAAACCGCCACAACGCAAACCATATACTTGATGCCGTTTGTCTTGTGTAATTTGTGTCTTCGTTAGCTGCCTTAAAGATCCTCGGAAGGTCCACGTGCCTGGTTTGTCTGCTCCATAAAAAGCCTCCTGAGCGGCCCGACCTCCTCCCTCCGCCGTGCTGAATCATTGGCTGCTTATAATCTGGACAACGGGGCCTCCGATCCCTCCTGTCGTTACCGAAATGAAGCCAAAATGGAGCCGGATCTCGCGGACGATCTTGTGGATCCGGCTCCGTTCAAAAGACTGGCCCGTTTCTTTTATTCATTTTTAAAAAGCCAGCCGCCTCGGCGTAACTCGATTCATCCTGGAAATCATCAGTGGGAGGAACTACAGGCTAAGATTTGGATCGGAATCATTCAGATTTAGACCCCCCACCAATATATGTTGTATTGGTGGAATATCTGAGTTTGAATCATTCTAAAACACTGATTAAAATTATATTCAGCATGTGTGGACTAGATTTTGATGGGTGATCTGCATTCACTGTAAACGTCCCGTATTCCATATCCCTCTGCTTTGACAGTGAGATCACCGTTTTGGATTTAGCCTTTGTAAAAAAAAAAAAACGTGTGCGTAAATAAAGCTACGCTGACGTATGTCATCCATGCAACACTGAGCTGAGTAGCAGAGGAGGAGCTTGAGTGGGCTTCTGGTTCTGGTTGTTTGTGAACGTCACAGCTCTAGTCTGAGCCAGGGTCTGCCCCCCGGAAACGTAGCCACGGCATCGAGGTCCCGGTTCACGGTTAAAACGCTAATTTTGTTACGGTTTGAAACATACAACGACGGTTAGTGAAAGTTAGCGATGCGTGTCCTCTCATCTCTCTTGTCTGCTGTTCCTGGACAGAATTCCGTAAACGCCCCCACAACTTCCGGCACTTCGCTCGGAGCGGCTGCCGACGGTGAAGCCACGCCCCCGTTTTTTTAAATCACGAATCAAAGCCAAACTTGTCAGAAGAATGAACACTTGAACAGACATCAGTGTGATTTCAAAATACTATGTGAAACAACATCTTATTAATTATAATGATTATATGAAGTGAACTTTGATGTTTTTGGTTGGCCCCGTCCACTAGCATAGAGGGGGCGGGGCCAGCGGTTGGGGATTTGGCTTCCGAGAGAAGCTAGCTGGCTAGCATGCAAACCTCAGTAAATATCACCGCAACGCAGCGCGTCATCATCTCTGAAACATCCAAGCTTTCATTTCTTCATGGACCCTTGATGGCTTTAGCATATATTTTTAATGATCAGTGTCGCCTAAAACGCTCACATATGGCACCTTTAAACACATAAATCACAATATCCCAGATCAAAACAAAGACTAACGCGCTTGTTCATGCGCCCCGGTCCTTCAGAGGTCTGCGCTGAACATTTCATTACAATGATTGAGCGCACGTTACGTCACATTTAGAGCTGATTAGCCGGTTGAACTCCGCTGAATCACCGCCGTCGTTTTTTCCCCGTGCTGCATTATTTAAATTCACAGGCGCCGGAACGCAACTGGCGGCGCCTCTACAAAGTGAAGGCAAGTGGAGAAAAAGGGGGTCTTCCCCACTCCCAAACCACCTTCAAAAGGATAGATTTTCATATTTTCATATGCGGCGTGTCTGTGCAGGTCATGAATAATCCATGATTGCAAAATAGATCTCTTGCAGGAGCTGCATTACATGGTATATTGGTATGTAAAATAATGCGAGTGATCCCCCAGAAATTGAGTATGCATGCATGCATGCGTAGCTGGTGCAGGCTCAGGGGTTTGCAGTTCATTCAGTATTTGCTACCACATAAATTAGCATGTTTCCCATATATGAAATGTCAGAGTACTTTGGTTAAATGATGAGTCCTTTTACAGCTCCGTAATTGCTCTCTCAGTAATGTATTTTGGTTCATTTTCATGCAGCGCGACAGGCCTCGGCGCTTCTATTCACACGCACGCACACACACACACTCACGCGCGCGCACACACACACACACACACACACACACACACACACACACACACGACGCCGGCGCGATAATGTGCGTCCGTTAATCCTCTAGAAACCAAAGCAAAGCGCTCGCTCAAGTCTGACAGAGCAGGCTGCGGTTGCCGGGGAAATGCCTGCGAGAGACGGTGACGGCCGACACCTCGGGGACCGGATGGGCTGACGGGTAACGGGGGGCGGGGGGGCGCGGTGGTGTTTGTGCCGCTTGTCGGTCCGCGATTGGATATCTCTCCTCTTGTGGAGGAAGTGCGGCGCTAATGAAAAGAGCGAGCGCAGGGAGGATGGACGGCTGTCACGCCGGGGCAGCTGAGCTCCGGGTCGGCGAGGCGTCGGGGGGGCTTTCCGTACGATGGCGCGTCCCAGCGCGCCCGGGTTCGTCCCCCGTGCCAGTCTCGCCAATTTTAATGTCTCGCCGCCGGCGATGCGCTCTCAGGCCTGTCGGTCCGCCCGCCCCTGTCTCATCCTCGTGAACGTGGAATCTCAGGAATGGCGGCGGCAAAAAAAAGGCTCCGGATTTGGCACAAAATGTCAAGGATGAATAAGTTACTGAGATTTTGGTGGCCCCGAAAGGTCAAAGGTCAAACGCGTTTTTGGTCATAATGCTACACGCTGAATCTGCCGAATGCCTACACAAATGTCTAAAAGTCAGGGGTGTAACCGTTTTGATCCGAACCGCGGTCTGGTCGCGCATGTCAAAATTACGAGGAGCACTTGAACGCAGCGTAACGTCTCACGTGTTGATGGTGGACAAACCTGAACTAGCAGAACCCTCCGGCGGCCCTTCGGTCGTCCGTGTGGAGCCATTTTGGATTTCCAGTTGAGGCCACAGAGGCTGGCGGTCGTGTTGTTATCAAGACGCAAGTTATTTGTCGTTTGTGTTCAGCGAAACCGTCTGCGGGAGCGAGGGGGTGACGCCTCAAACATGCTAGCGCGTATGAAGAGCCATCACGCCGACAGAGAGCTCGCTCAGGAGGGGTATATAATTGAGTCATGTACATGTTCTAAATGTCGCAATAAAATTAAGACATTTTATCAAAGCTGTCAAAAACAAAAATATCGGTGTAGTTTTTTTGTTTTTTTTTCATTTTCTAATGTTTAAACCGAACCAAAGTTTGGACCGAAGCGCAGGTCTGGTGAACCGCTACACCCCTGCTAAAAGGGATAAAATGGCATGACGTTGTGGCGTCTCTTAGCCAAGAAGGTCAAAGGTCACCTGGAAGATTATGTCTTTCCAATTTGGCACAATCCAGGCTCAAGGAAGAACTGATTGGATTTTGGTGTTCAGGGGGTCAAAAGGTCAAGGCCGCCACAAGGTTTGTACCCGGGCCTACGTCTTACGCCGATTAGGATGAAATGTCTTTGGGATGAAATGACGAAGCGATGACACTTTTTTTGACACGAGACACGTTTCATTCATAAAAGTCTTTTTATGGGAAGACATGGATATTATCTGCAAGTTGATTGGCTTACGGATGAATGTAACTGTGGGGGCGGGGATACTAGTTTGTTTTTTTGTTTTTTTCTCAGTTAATCCAACAAGCGTAATGACCCCTAATGCTTTATTAAATAATAAACGGCTAATTAAACTGTACTTTTCTACTGAACTAAATGTGACATTTTTGTGCATGACCTGGAAACCAAGCCCTCACATGTACATTTTGCATGTGTTTGTGTATGTTGTCTGTTTTGATTGGCTGTTTGTGCCCATATATATTATGGATTCATATCGGCATGCCGCGTGCAACAGACTGAGCAGTTCACACAAACGTGTAGTTGAGTTAACTTGCCTGTGAATTGTTAAAACAAAAAAAACAAAAAAAAAAGTAAAAACACATTGATGACTCATGCTCTTAAACTGTGTTTAGCGGGCATGAGCAAGGCCGCTGCACTTTATTTTCCCATAAATCAATCCTCCATCGACTTTCCTGCTACCAAAGACCCCGCAGCACCACATGTGCATGGTATGGATCCACCACAGGACAGGAATCACGTAGAAATGAATGATATAAAATATGTTTGAGTATTTTTCTTCCTAAAAACAACAACTTTCAACCATTTAAAAACCACCCACACAAAAACTATTTGCGTTTACATGTGAGAACATTCACATCTTTGGAAGCAATGACCGAGTCCGGGGTCATGCGTGGTTGGAAAATGTGTCGACGGAATAATCCGGACACGTAACAAACGAGATAAACAATAAATAGATGACCAAGAGCTTGAAGCAACAGTTCGGCATCTCCCTCCAAAAACATAACAAGGAAGTTGGACAAAAGTATAATGAACATAAATGACATTAAATGAGGAACTTGATTGGCAGTAGAGGGCATCCGTGCCTCTGTGTGTGTGTGTGTGTGTGTCTGTGACGGGCCTCTGCTGCCACCTTGTGTTCAGACACCGGCGGTTGCAGCGCCGCCGTCGCAGACGTTCCTCAGCATTCAGTGACGCAATATTAAAATTGTCAGAATAGCATTGCCTGCAGAGGATGTGCGCGGCTGCTGGGCGTGCAGGCAGCAGCTTGCCTCAGCGCTGAAGGTCTGGAAAGCGGAATATCGGAGAGATGTGAGAAAGCCGGGAAAGCGACAGCCTCGTTTGCTTTGAGGTCGCGAGCGCACGGCTGGAATCTGAATGAGGATGAGCGGCTGGTTGGGAGCCATGGTAACGTCACACGGATGCGACTGGTGCCGTAATGCAGCGTACGACATCGGACGGTCCATCAGAACATTGTTGCCATGGTAATGGAGGTATCAAAGCAAAAAAAATAAAAAAGAGTCCATTATTTTCATTGCCACATCTTTTTTTTTTCCACAAAAAAAAAAACAGGTTTATCGTGAAAAAGTTTGAATGGAAGAAAAAAATGGGCTTCAAAAGCTGAACATTTAGATAGTTGGAAGGTTTCTGTAGGTGAAAGTATAGAGAAGCAGTCAGCCAACCACACACACACACACACACACACACACACACACACACCAAACTTACGCAGGACGAAGTAGCAGAAGTATAAAGATGTAAAATAATAGTAATAAATGTTGTGGACTCAGATGACCTGAGTGAGCTCCGCTATGCCGGAGCTAAAAATAGCATGGTCGGATGTTTGGACGGTGGTCGGGTGTATCAGGTCACGCGTACGTGAGGGTTACGAGTGAGCACGCAAAACACCGCGTCATTACCAGGGAGTCACAGCAGCCGTCTGACCTCTGACCCCATCCACAATTCATCTCTGGGCGCTGGACTTTAATAGTTATATCATGCAGTGGCAATTTGTCACTTGAATTCTAGTTCTGATACATGTGCACATACATGAATGTTGTTTGTTTGTTAATTACATGTTGAGAAAACGTACAACTTTTTAAGATAAGTTTTTTCAGTAAAAGACATCATAAAAAGTGTTTTATCAAAATGAAAGGACATGCTAATAACCAATTTTTTTTTTTTGCTTTGGTATTTTTTTTTTTTTTTTTTTGCTTTTAATAGTCCATCACCATGGCAACCAGGCTTTGATAGACTGTTGCCATACGCTGTATGATGTCGCACAGTCTAATAAATACATTTAATTTGAATGAATTTGCTCTTGACTGCGCCTGCAATGGGACATTATCGCTTAATTATCGGAGGGAAGTTTTTACGGTTTTATTTTGTTTTTTGTTTTTCTTTTTGGCGTTAATTTAGCCTCATTTAGTTGTCATGGCTCATCTCGGCGCGCGCACCGAGCCGCCGGCGTGCGCGTGCCCGGGCGGAGACGCGCAATTTTTTTTTTTTTTTCTGGCGAAATGAATGATTCCGTCAAAAAATTCGACGCGAGCCCCCCGACGCCGGCCGGGGCGCCACCCGCGCGCATGCGCACGTCTGCCCCCCCCCGCCCGCTCCCGCTCCCCGCCCCTCCCCTCCCCGTGACCGTCAGTGACCTCGGTTTCTGCTGCAGCCTCGCGAGTTGCGTCGGCCGCGCGCGCGCTCACGATCACTGCGCCGAACGGGGCGGCACGCGGGCGGAACATGGCCGGGATCTTCGGGAAGATCTTCGTGGGCATCTACGTGGAGATCAAACGCAGCGACGGTACGGCGCCCCGCACACACACACACACACACACGCTCTCACACACTCTCGCGCACACACACGGCTCTCCGGCCGGCGGGTCCGGGTGATGGAGCTAACGTTGCCGAGCGCCGCAGCTAGCAAGCGGCTACGCTCTCGTTAAAAAAAAAATAAATAAAAGCGGTGAAGAAGATACGCGTTATTTTTTCCCTTTTCTCTTCTTTTCCGCCGTGGCGGTGGGCGACTGTCAGCCACGCACACGCACGACCACCGAGCGGCGCGGCGCGGCGAGGCAGGCGGCGGCGGGCGGGTCCGTCCACCTGTGCGGCTGCGAATGGGCGTTTAAAATAAATAAATAAATAAAAAGACACCTGCCCCGGCGGGGGGGCGCCCCGGCACGTCACGAACGCCGAGGTGAGGTGATGCCCGGCTGCGGCTCCGGCTGCGGCCGCGGTGCGTCACCCCGCGCTGGCCCGTGAATCAGCGCTGGGATGCGGATGCGGACGGGCGGCTGGACGGGGCCTCTCCTCCCCTCCCCTCCCCGCCGCATCCCGCGCTCCAGCGCCTCGAAGCCGCCGCGCTAAGGCGTCCACACCCCCTCCATACCCCCCCCGCTCCATGTCCCCGCTCCGCAGCGAACCGGCAGCAGACGTGGCAGAGGTTGGCAGCACGCTGAGTGACAGCGGGGACCCCGCCTGGTCTCGGGGGGCCACACCCTCGCGGATGAGAGCCAGAAGCCCGGGCGGGGGCCCGCCGCGGAAAGCGTCCGGATTCGTCAGGGAAGCACGTTGCTCGGGGTTGCGGTCGGGTTGAGGGGGGCTCCGAGGCGGCTTTGTACCCCCCCCCCCCCCACCTCCACCCACTTGACATCCTCTCGTTAATTGTGCTGCAGGGCGAATTCACCAGGCGATGGTCACCTCGCTGCATGAGGACAACGAGAGCGTGACGGTGGAGTGGATCGAGAACGGGGACACCAAGGGGAAAGAGGCACGTGACCCCCCCGCCGGCTCCAGCCCTGACCCCCCACGGGTCGCGGGGAGAGTCGGTGATGAAATATGAAAGTGGGGAAAAAGAAGGAAGACAAGACGCTTAAGCTTGAAGAGAAAAACCCTCACACATTAATGTCTGTAAAGCACTTTTGGTTGATGGGTTTTGCAACCGCAACACTGTCAGATCAACCTCTTTTCATCCAGTTACATCGTCTGTGTGCACTTTCATGCCGCCGTCCTCCAAGAATAGCGCGCGTGTGTGTGCGTGTGTTTGTGTGTGTGACGGAGCTTGCGAGTGCCTTTCAAATTGAGTTACGCGAAAGGCCTTTTGGGCGACATGAAACGGCTAATCTCTCTCCCGTCTGCCTCAGATTGACCTGGAGAGCATCTTTGCTCTCAATCCAGATGTTGCCCCGGATGATGAGATTCCACAGAGCCCCGAGACTCCTCTCCCTCCCTCCAATGTTTCCAAACCCACTAAAGTCAATAAGGTCTGCCCCTCGCCGGCCTCTATCAACCACTGTTTTATTACAAATGACATATTCAGAGATGATGGATCTCCAGAGCCTGCTGCTGCAGCCTGGTTGCTCTCCATACTTGTGTTGGCTTCACTGAGAAAATGTCTCCTTTTGCTTTAATACGTTGTCCTGAAGGATCTCTTGTTCATTTTCATTATTTTTGCAGTGCAGATGTGTTTAGAAGTCTGCTTCCTTCATAAGAGGAGATTTATGTGTTCTAAGATCAGTGGGATTAGATCTCTTAGGTCTGAGTGCGTTATATTCAGTCCTTAAAAAAAAGTCCTCAGACGGCATCTGATGTGACTGAGCCTGACCGATTTATCAGCATGATGATACCGGCCGATATTTGTGTGTCACAGATATCATTCTCAGCGGTCAAATGGCAGCTATGCACACTTGTTTTAGTACTAGTGTAAAGGCGGACCGATTTGCTGGCCGGCTGATATTTTCGGCAGATGCTACAGACAGATATCCAAAAAATGACAAACCTTCCTATGAAGATCTTCTATTGGGCCGCACTTAACACAGTACAGTATAATAAAACAATTGGTTGTCATGGCAAATGCTTCATTTAAAGTTTGGCACAAATGCCCCTGCTGACTGTGACAACAGTGAGCCAGTGGACGTTTGTTCGTCAAAGGAACTGCAGCAGCTCTGTTAAACAGGACTAATCCAGCCAGACAGTGCAACCTAGCAAGAGTTGCATTCTGGACTTCGATGGTTTTCTGTATATGCGGGCCGATATAACGGCATTTGGAATTTTTTTTGTCACAATTATCGGTATCGGCTCCAAAAATCAATTATCAGTGGGTTGCTGCTCACTTTTGATGATCATGTAGTTGTGTATGTAATAACGCAAATCCAGGATCACAGTTTTAATACCAAATGTTGCAAATGGGTTTAAGTGAGGTTCAAGTGGCAGCAGCAACGCGGGTCATGTAACCGATAACAGCGATGGGCTAAAGTTGCTACCTCAGTGTTTTGCTAGCGATGAAGCCGATTAGCAAGGAGCATTTGCTACATAGAGAAGCAGCGGTCCCACACGTGCGCTGCCGAAGCGTTTTTGTGAAACTTTGGGTGAAATCAGTCTGTTTTATGTTGTGCACTCAGGCCACATTTTTACCTTTCAGACCCGGCGAGTTACTGCAATCCCGAAGCCGGAGAGCGCTCAGCGGGAGAACAGAGGTATGTCTGCCTCCGGTGTGATGAGACGTCGACGCGCTCCGGACGTGACTCGCGTTTGCCGGATCTAATCGGATTTTCTAACTCTACTCGTACCTTCTTTCACTCTTGATGTTTGTTTTGGGTGGAAGCAGCTGGATCCTCACACCAAATCACTCGCTACTAACAACGCTTTTATCCCCAGAGTTAGCGTCGCGTCGACGTCGACGTCTTCACTCATTGGCGGCAGAGCTGATAAAAATCCCGCGACTGCTGCTGAGTCATGCCGCTCGTGCCCTCTTACACCGAGGGGCGAAAGCTGGACGTTAGCAGGTGTTAGTGGGGTTTTTTGGGGTTTTTTTTGGTCACTCGTGAAAGATTTTTAAAATCTTACCCGATTTTTCGAATGTGAGAGACCACACACACTCACCGTTTGGCTCTTGTAGCGTGTGTGTGGTGTGCAACTGGGGTACAGACTCACACTCACCAGTTGCTCTCAGATTCATCTGCACACATCCCCAAGCGATGCTCAAAACTCGCGCGTTCAAATGTGACTTCAGTGCAAAAAACAGGCACGAAAACATGATGATGGTGCTTTTTGGACTCCTTTTCACGGAACATTCATGTTAAAAAAAAGAAAAAAACTCTGGAAACAGTCGTGGAGACGGCGTGAACGTGGGCTGCATGTCTGTGTTACACCCCGACTCGTCTGTGTTACACCCCGACTCGTCGGTGTTACACCCCGACTCGTCGGTGTTACACCCCGACTCGTCTGTGTTACACCCGACTCGTCTGTGTTACACCCGACTCGTCTGTGTTACACCCGACTCGTCTGTGTTACACCCCGACTCGTCTGTGTTACACCCCGACTCGTCTCCTCGTTTGGTCTCTTGACACGTACAAACACTCGCGTCGTTACAACAAATCATTTCTGCGCTCCGTCGGATTTC
>CAAKHG010046396.1:0-28292 GCA_901007715.1 Dactylopterus volitans
TTTGCAATCTTGGGCCTCTAAGTCAACAGGTGGATGAGGATAATTGAATCAGATCTGTCTGGAGTCTGAGGCCCTGAGATCAAAGCGGTGGCAAGTCAGGCCAGAGTTGCACACACACACACACACACATACACACACACGCGCGGAAGAAAATGAGAACACCATGTAGAGCCTCAGAAGCTGCAGCTTGGCTGATTAAAGCAGCCTGACATCCATATACCAGCCTGACCTCCAGGTGCAGAGCCAGTGGGCCTGTGTCTCAGCCTCAGGCACCCTCAGGAAAGCAGTCTGACCTTGGGACACAAACATCCCTCTGCCCCTGCACACCCTCTGCCATAACCCAGCACCACCTGGGGGCAAGATCAGTGGAAACACTCCGGCCTTGAGAGTGAGAGACCTGAAGGGGTTTACCGCAACATCGGCGGCCGCCTCCCTGCGACTGCAAGGACAATATTATTGTCACATTTACCCAAGAGAGAAAAAAAAATAAAATAAGGGAGGAGGAGGGGAAGAAGGAGGAGAAGACGATGAAGACGAAGAAGAAGAGAGGAGGTGGAGAAGGGGAAGGGCTGGGGGGGGGTTAAAGGTTTACACATGTGGATGAAAAGGACACACATGGAAGACAGAAGTCAGGGAGAGACACATGAGAAAAACAGGGACATAAAAGCAGGAATGAAAGGCCTAAACAAGCAACAGGAGTCGCGTATGAAGGCAAAAACTTCAGTCTCTTCCGTTCAGCTTAACCTGACGGCAGCACTGAGGATTAATAAGCAACTATGACATGACAAACCCCCTCATAAAATAAAATAAATAAATAAATAGAGATCTCTGCCGGCTTCCTTTGTACACAAGGCGGCATAAGAATATGGATTACATGTGTAGATTAGATGTGATAACCACGCTGATCTGCATGATACTCTGACCCTCACCGGCTGCGTTCGCTTTCCCACAGCACTGCTCGTCCTAGATACGGCCTTTAGATTAAGCAGTGGCTCTATCTAGTGGCTAAATTGGGAACTGCGCCGTAACGGTTGAACTCCAGCAGAATTTTGAGTAAAATGACATTCCAAAAAAAAAAAAAAAAAGAAAAGAAAGAAAAACTACAGCACATCTGGTGCCGTGTGGAAAAAAAGTGGAAACTCTTCAAAAATCCTACCCGCTTCTCCTCTAGAGCGCCAGACTCGAACGGGACACGAACGGTTGGAGCTCATCAACTGGCTAATGGCGAGTGAAACCGGGATCAAGAGCCGCCACAATCACGGGGCGGGAGCCGGCCGAGTTCCTTCCATTTAATCTTATCTAAATGAGGGAGACACATGAAAGGGCTCTCGGCCCGGCTAATTTTCTCCATCAGGATGTCGGCCTGTGATCTGAGCACCTTTCTTATCCCAGAAAACGAGATGGTGCTCAGCAGTCTGCGCCCCCCCCGCCCCCGCCAAACCTCCCAATCCACACGTTCCACCATTAAAGGGGAAGGAGAAGGGCCGGGACCCCTTTTTTTTTTTTTTTTTTTTTTGCTTCGGCGGTTTGCTCCGGGATGAACATCGACTTGAAAAAGTGGTCTGCGTTGAATTCAAATCACCCAAAAAAAACTCCTCACCGGAGCTTTAAATGCCGCTAATTCCGGACACGTTATCAGACACGTCTGTGCGATGACGCGGGAACCGTCCGAATCGCCTTCCACGCGGGCGGAGGGGCCGAGTGCTGCGCGCATTGTTCGCATTTCAAGTGTGGGACGCATTTCTCCAGCTTGCACCGGCAGCTCAAACTTGGCACACGGAATCAAAAGAGGTTCCGACAACTGACCCGCAAGATTGATATTTCAAGTTTAACTGTGATAAATATTTAAAGGCAAGTCCTCATGACCATTTTCTTAAAAAGAAAAAAAAAGAAACCCGAACATTCTTCAACCACCCCAACAGTAAACTTTTAATTAAATATGGCAGCTGAGGGTCTGTTCTCCTTCTTACACGGTGCCCTGGTGGATATTAAGCCCTCTTTAGTGCACTTACATCGCTCTCTTTTTATTATGCTAATGAGCACATCACGCCGCTGGGCACTGATTTGCTCCTGAGACATTACTAAGATCATTTTGTCAGGCTCCAGAACCCTCTACAGCTAGTGGATTCTCTGTCACTGAGAGAATCCACCGACTAATTCAGTCCCCGAGTGGCTGGCGGCTGGGGGAGGCGCGTGGAAAACGTCTGCGCGTGCACGCGCGCTCGCCCGCCGCTATATTAGGCACACCTGCTCAACTGCTCATTCGCGGAAATATCCACGAAGCCAATCACGAGGCAGCAACTCGGCGCGTTTAGGCACGCAGACGTGGTCAAGCGACCGGCTAAGGGTCAAACCGAGCACCAGAATGTTTAGGAAAGGTGGTTTAAGTGACTCTGAACGTGTCGTGGTTGTTGGTGCCGGATGGGTTGGCGTCGGCAGCTGCTGATCTACTGGGGTTCTCGCACACAACCATCTCTAGGTTTTGGAGAAGACGATCCGACAAAGGGAAGATATCCAGTGATGGTCAGTTTCCTGGCAGAAGATGCCAAATTGATGCCAGAGGGCGGAGGAGAACGGCCAGACTGGCTGCAGCTGACAGTTACTCAACGAACCATCGTTACAACCGAGATCTGCAGACGAGCATCTCTGATCCCACAGCGCCTCCAGCCTTGAAGCAACCTTGATGGGCTCCAGCAGCAGCCGCAGCAGCAGACCACGCTATTCTTTGTGACTGTATTTTCGCTCCAAACAAAACTGGTGAAGACCCTCAGCGTTTCTTGATCACTTTGACTTTTACCTCAAATATGCTTTGGAAGCAGGTACTCCTGGCCAGCAAGGTGCACCTAATAAAAGTGCTCACTCATGCGTGTCCAACTTCGGCACAAGTTTCAATTAATCTGCTCATTTCCAGCTCCGAGACACACGCATGCTCCCAATTCAGGCATTTAGCTGATGCCCGTATAGAGCAGAAATCAAACCATTTAGGAAACCGGGAGCTAATGAGCCTCCGAGCCTTGTTCTCCCCCCCGCGCGCGGACGTCGGACCTCAGGTTCAACAGCTGGGAAAGTATAAAAGAGGTGAGGAACAGAAAGATGGAAGGAGAATACAAGAGGTTCCTCATCCTCTCATGCCGTTTTGAAGTGCGCCTCTTTGAAAAGTCAGAATGGACAGCTCATGCAGACTGATGCAAGAACTTGGCAACGTCTTTTTTTTTTGCTTTTTTTTTTTGCTTTTCAGATAGCGCTGCCAAGCAAATATGCGTGGCGATCAGTCATGAAGCCGCGTGCGCGCAGCTTCACAGCCCAGCGCGATGTTTTCAGCCCGATAAAGGAACATCAAAACCGAAAGCTGGGATAAATATATAATGCACGTTAAAGCAGGGGAGAGCCGTAGAATGTTCTAGATCTGACCACGGCTATGTTCCCAGTGTTAAACCTTGGCGCCCAATTCAGAGCCGTTTGCTTGGTGTCGAGGTCTTTTTTTTTTTTGTGTGTTTAATTTAGCCAACATTTAGCGTGGATCGGTGATGATCCTGAACTAACCCGGCAGGGACAGGAGAACACTCGCAAAGACGCCAGGTGTCGTATGGAAATAAACTTTGGAGTCCACCAAAGTCGGCCTCCATAGTCCCACTTACAAGCGGATGTGAAGTGGAAGCCAGCAAATTTGTGAGCAGGGAGGAACAAGAAGAGAGATGTGGAGGAAAAAGGGCCAATTTCTTTTTTTTTTTTAAATTACAGCTATTTGTGCAGATGTTACTTTGGTCTGGAGGTGTGTGTGCGCGGACGCCAAGAGAGGGAGAATTACAATGTGAGTAACTTCCCTGAAACAGATTTCATCCAAAAAATTCAAGGAAGCTTTCAAAAAAAAAAAAAAAAAAACCTGTCAGCGCCTCTCCAAAAGACTCACGGCAAGAAACTCGGTTCGTGGAGTCTTCAGAAAACGCTTACGAGTCGGGTTGTTTCAGCAGGCGGCGGAACATCCAGAATCCTGATAAATGTTGAGCCAGAGTGACGCTAAAAGTTGCATAAAATTCGTACGTGGCTGTTCAGACTGAAGGCAAGTTGCAAAAAAAAAAAAAAAACATGATCCAGGACCACATGTGAAGCCTTTTTTTGTGTGTGCATTTCATTTTCTACACACTCGTGACTTTGTGATGTCCAAAGGCAAATCCGGCCATCAGCGCTCTCACTTGACAGTGAACAGATCAGATTTGTGTTTGGAATTCAATTTCAGAAAGAAATCAGAAGGACTCCTCGCCAGCATAAACTCGCAAGTATGAGGCAGCATCCACAAAGTATGGCGACACCAGTACACGTGAAAGCGGCTCCCGCCTCACTCACGCTGGCTGCCACGGGAGGCGAGTTCTGAAGCGAGCGTTGGAGCCGCGACGGTGGGCGAGGCTGCGGGGTCCCTCTCATCCGAGCAGCATCAGCCGGCGGACTGATTTGCGGATGCAGCCCGGATCCTGCAGACATGTCGAGGTGCTTCCCGGCGGCCTTCGCGCGACGGTTAGTGCCCGACGGAACGCTTTTGCCAAGAGGAGGGAGTTGCGGAAATGTTGCCGCCGCCGGTGAGGCTCCATCTCGCTCGAAAATGACCTTGAAATTGCCCATCTTAGGACCCCCTAGACTCAAAGTCAACAGGAAGACCTGGATCGAGATGACAACTCAGGGGTTATAAAACTGAAGTCTTTCCCCGTCTAACTATTGCCCCCCCCCCCCCCGATGTAACGCTTTAATAATCATAACATAAGTAATTTTAACAGAAATCCACATGAATAAAATCACAGAGTCGCGCACATGTACTCTCGAAATCACTGAGAAACACGAGGACTGAGAGACATCTACCACCCTGCATGATTAGAAACATTACATACGTTTTTTTTGTATGTCATTTAATCCGCAGAATTCCAATTTTAAAAATCGACGCGCTTTGATTCGTCACCACGTTTGGGTGAATTTGCCGTCTTCTAGCTTCGCGGCCCGTCTGCGCGCGTGGAACGAGGATGACGCGCGTTCAGCGCCGACCGACGTCAAGCCGCGTAGGAGCCGCCGAGCTCGCCCCTCCCACCAGCGTGCGCCACCTCTCACTCCCACACACACACACACACACACACACACACACACTAGTGAGGTTCCTGTTTCCTTCTGTCGTCGCCGTTATTGCTCTGCTCCAGTTTGTTGAGACGCTCATTGTGTGTGAATGAGCCTGGGAACGTTGCAGTGATAAACAAAAGAATCTATATTCAGGAGTTGGGTTTTTTTTTATGTTTGTTTTGTTTTGTTTTTTACATTTGCCTTTGTATTGTCAGCAGGTTTTCACATGGGGTCTCCCAAGCCTCTAGCTAATGCTATTTTCTGGGCGTGGGGCCTTGGCAAGGAAAAGTTTGGGAACCCCTGAGCTAGACCACCATCTTTATATACTTTACAGAGATGCAACGATTCCCCCGTGAGCCAGCACTTGGCGACAGTCGCGAGGAAGAAAAAAAAAAAAAGAAAAAAAAAAGACTCCCTTAGCAGAGAAAACCAGACTCAAAGTGGGTGGTTAAATATCACCAACCTATCTGCAGGGATGGCTGTGCTAACAGCGTAGGCGCGAGCGATGCAGTTCGCCCATGAATGTACGAGAGGAGCCTCTCTCGACTGTTTGCTCTCGCTTGTCCTCCGCGGCGCCGCCGCCGCCCCGCAAAACTTTTGCCGCTGTGCAGCTCGCCCCCCCCCCCGATTCGCTGCCGCAGTCGCCGATGACCCCTGAAAGCCGATTCGAGCGTCCGGATCATTCACACCGCAGCAAAACTACAGAGCGGGAGCGCGAGAGGGGGGGGGGGCAAAAAATCTGATGGGAAGGACTTTGTGCTGGCTCCAAACGCGGCTTGGAGGTGGTAAGGATAAATCTGGATCCATCAAAAACAGATTTAGGCGGCCAGTGTGGTCAGAGGCTTTATGTGCGCGAGGCTAGAATGTCCATGTTTGACTTTTCCTGTAAAATGTAAAACCCATTCAAAAAGGAAGAGTCCCAGAGCCTCTCTTATCTGCATTTACATGGGCCGACCATGAAACCATGAAAAATGAGAATCATGTTGCGTCCCCACTTAGGAAAAACATTAATGCCAATATACATAAAAATCATTTCTTGTTTTTTTTTTTTTGTACGCTGAGGTCATGTGTTCCTCACATTTTTGTGGAGAGCCAATTTCTCCAGAGAGGCATAAATCCGGTACCTCCGCAAGACGCAAGCTGTTGCGTAAGGCACCGACCCCGGGTTCACGCTAATCAGTCGCAGCTCCGCAGTTCGCTCGGCGCTGACGGGTGTGCGCGAGCGCAACGCACAAAAAAGACGAATGAAAGCTTGCGGTGTAGTCTATGGTCGTTTGTGGAGGAGAGATGATGAACGCGGCGTGATCGGAGGAGCCGCGCGAATATGCAACATTAATGCACGCGGGGATGCTGAGAACATCCCTGCGTGTTCAGAGCAGGTGACATAAACAGCAGGATGATCAAGCGACAGCAAGTATTCCAATTAAGAATATGAGCAATTAAAGAAGTGTTGCTAAAGAAAGATCTTCACTGATCAGCCATAACATTATGACCACCTGACTAATGCGGTGGAGGTCCCCCTTTTTCCACCAAAACAGCCATGACCTGTGGAGACCTGGATTCCATTAGACCTCTGAAGGTGTTGCTGTGGTATCTGGCACCAAGATGTCAGCAGCAGATCCTTTAAGTCCTTGAAGCTGTGAGGTGGAGCCTCTATAGATCGGACTTGTTTGTCCAGCACATCCCACAGATGCTGGAGTGGATTGAGATCTGGGGAACCTGGAGGCCGAGTCAACACCTTGACCTGGTTGTTGTGCTCCTCAAACCATTCCTGAACCATTGTTGCTTTGTGGCAGGGAGGATTATCCTGCTGAAAGAGGCCACTGCCATCAGGGAACACCGCTTCCATGGAAGGGGGGACATGGTCTGCAACAATGCTTAGGTAGGTGCTACGTGTCAAAGGAACATCCATGTGGATGGTAGGAACTAAGGTTCCCCAGCAGAACATTGCCCAAAGCTTCATGCTGCTCCGGCAGCTCGCCCTCTTCCCATAATGCATCCTGGTGCCATGTATTCTGTAGATAACACACACACACACACACAAACACACACACACGGCCATCCACGTGATGTAAAAGAAAACCTGATCCATCAGACCAGGCCACCTTCTTCCGTTGCTCCGTGGTCCATTGTTGGTGCTTCCAGCAGTGGGCAGGGGTCAGCATGGGCACCCTGACTGGTCCCACACACAACAAACCGCCATGACTGTGTGCGGTCTGACTCCTTTCTATCAGAACCAGCATCAACTTTGTCAGCAATTTGAGCTTCGGTAGCTCGTCTGTTGGCTCAGACCACACGGGCCAGCCCTCACTCCCATCAATGAGCCTTCGCCACTGTCACCAGTGCACCACTTTTCCTTCGTTGGACCACTTTTGATAGGTCCTGACCTCTACAGACCAAGAACCAACAACAGCCGCAGTTCTGGAGATGTTCTGACCCAACGGCCTAGCCATCACAGCGCGTTCCTTTACAAAGTCGCTCAGATCCTTCCGCTCCGCGCCCATCCCCGTCCTGCTTCTAACACATCAATTATGAGCACAAAATGTTCACCCGCTGCCTATTACATCACACCCACTGACAGCTGCCATGGCGACCAGATAATCGCCGCTATTCGCGTCACCTGTGAGCGGTCATAACGTACTGGCTCATCCGTGCATGCGGCTGGGATTTCACTCTACGGACACAGGAGGATGAACTGCCACCCTGATGATTAATGTTTTAAATAAATATATGCACACATTAGACCTGGGTGATTTATTATTTGAAAAGGTACCTGTGATGGGTTGTACTGGGTGTGGAACAGGCTCTGCTCTTCAGCTGGCTGGCGGACAGACCCTCATCGGTGAGGCCACCCAGCTCTCCCGTCACCCAGTCAGGCAGACCCGCTTTGCTGTGGTCCACGGGTCGGGCAATCAGGGGCTCCTCAAAGTAAATGGTCTGAAAATTTGAGATGATTTTTTTTTTTTCAAATGACATTTAATTTCATCAGCATATGCCATCAACAGCAAAAAAAAAAACCCAAATATTCACGAGATTAGATTGAATTTCCCCACAATGGCTCTGTAAACACCCCAGACTGTGAAGGCACTTTAGAGAGGACAGAATGATCTAAAAACACTGAGATACTATTAGCAATAGCAACACAGCTAGGTTTCGGATCTCATTAGGGGGCCGCTCTCACCATGTAGGTAGGGAGTGGCTTGAGGCCGCCTGGATCCGGTTCGCAGTTGAAGGGTCGCTCCAGGATGCCCCTCTGGAGCATGTGGAGAAGCAAACGGGCGTACATGTTGCGGTTCTTGCGTCCTTGAGGGTCGGAGCCGTACGTCAGTGGGTTGCACAGCTTCTTTATCCAGATGGCACAGTGTTTGCGCTCTGTTGAAACAAAGGGGCGAGACAAATCTAGTTAAACAAATTTTAAAAAAGCAATGCGTGAAGGTTTCCAGGTTTCATGTTCTTGAATTTATTGGTGGAAGCGCCAAGCGGGCGGGAATTTGAGTTCGCCGCATTAGTTACATTACTGGAGGTTAAACTGCACTGAGAGCAATTTAAAGAGATTAAACTGGATCTCACCTGGCTTGTTGGGGTGTTTAAGTACATACGGCTTCATGTCCAGGAGGAGACGGTCAAATTCTGTGTCCAGTCTTTCCAGCGACTCCTCATATTTGCTCATGATGTCTGGAGAAGTAGAAGCAAGAGGACATAAACTGCGGTCAAGCTGCAAAATCAGTGGTCAAAAAAAGAAAAGAAAAAAAACAGCCCTCCTCTCAATACGAAGTGACAATAAAATATTAGGAGTGTATTCTGTCGCTTCCCTCGCAGTCCAAAGATGTGTTGCGGAATGAAAATCTAAAAATCAGGTGGAGAGCGGCTATGGAATCACTGAACCATGCGAGAGCGCAAACTATAAAAATAAACCAACAAAACTATGAGGGAAATGGCTTTGATTTGCTGGATTGATATTAAATATTTCGGAATGGTAAAACATGAGCTCAGAATAACTGAAAATCGAGCACTTAATTCCGATTTTCTCAAGAAAAAAAATGACCACATTTGAACTGTGAAAGTTCTGTTGTTCTTAAAATTCTATTAAAATACATACGTTTTTTTTAACCGCATATTGCTAAAGGATAAAACCCATTTCTTCCATAAAGTAGCTCGAAACACTCAAAATGCCAGGCTTGGTACTTGGTAAACTACTTGCACCAATAGCATCATCAAATAATCAGGACAGTTAATGGATTATTTATGTTTGTTATCTTATGTTTTGTCAACTTTCCAGGTTATCCAAGCATCCATCTCGTTCTTATGAATGTGATATATCAGATATGCCAGGAGACAAATACCTCAAATTTGGGCTGAAAGATGACTCAGTTATATCTTGGTAATGAGAAGTTAAAGGTCATTGTCACTGCGACCTAACATGACAAGTCAGGTATAACTCTAAATGTATACAAAACTTTATGCAAATGTCTAAAAGGATTAAATAATTTTAAAAAATTACATTTTGTATCTAAAATCAAGCGTCAGTTCGACCACTCTATCCAATTCTCGGGAATGAAAAATGTCCGCACCGCCTCCAAATTTGAAACAAATTTCCATTTTCGGTCGCAGATGAACAGGTTGCATTTTGGTAGTTGGCCAGAACCTCTGTGACCTCAGAAAACACACATTTGTCCACACCTCCCACTATCATCTGCTGAGTTTGACAAAATCACACTCAAGATGTCTAAAATGATTTGAGTCATAAGCTGCATCCAAAAAGCTAAAAGTCCACTTGACCCTGAAGGTCATATCAGTTTCCGAACACCTGGAGGGAATTTTTGCACGACAGATGGATGTGATTCCACTAAAATCGCACACTTACGTTGCAATATCTTGTCCAATTATGATAAACTGGTACACTTAATCATAATTGATTGTAGATAAGCTAAAGATCAAAAGCGATGCCGAAAAAAGGCTTTGATGTCAGCCTATTAAAACTTTGCTGTCAATCAAACTTTGATGTCATTCATCGTTGGTTGGGTAAGCTTTGATGTCAGTGAATTAAGCTTTGTTATCAGCAAATTAGGCTTTGATGTCGGCGAATTAAGCTTTGTTATCAGCAAATTAGGCTTTAATGTCGGCAAATTAAGCTTTGATGTCAGCGAATTAAGCTTTGATGTCAGCGAATTAGGCTTTGATGTCAGCGAATTAAGGTTTGATGTCAGCGAATTAGGCTTTGATGTCAGCGAATTAAGGTTTGATGTCAGCGAAATAGGCTTTGATGTCGGCGAATTAAGGTTTGATGTCAGCGAAATAGGCTTTGATGTCGGCGAATTAAGGTTTGATGTCAGCGAAATAAGCTTTTATGTCATTCACCGTCGGCTGTTTTAAGTTTTGATGTCGGCTTATTCAGCTGAGGTCACACAGATGTAAACCCCATTAAGCCTTGATGTCACGACTTAGCCTTGATGTTAGCGAACTAAGCTCTGATGTCACACTTTGACGTCACGAGTGAGCTTTGATGTCAGCGAATTAAGCTCTGATGTCATCATCAAGCTCTGATGTCAGCGAATTAGTCCTGGCATCAAAGTAAATTTATTCTTCATTTCAGCTTTTTTCTTCTTTTTCTTCTTCTCTCCACTCAGGACGTTTATGCTCCACTTCAGCTTCTCCGATTTTTAGCACCGAGTCATTTTCTGCCTGGATAATTCCATGCAGCTCTCGGCATTCACAGCATTTTTTTTTTTTTTTTTTGCATGAGACGCATTTTCTCGGAACGACCTTCAAGCTCCTCGCATAACTCATTCGATTTTTTTTTTCTTCCTTTCTTGGTTTATAGAACACTGACGCTGACCTCGTGCTTCAGGTCACTGCTGCCTCTTCCCTCCGCTGGCCTCGCGCCACCTACTGGAACGGCCTCACCGGTCAGCCGTTATGGCCGCGCGACCCGCCCTCAAAACTCCGCTCCGGCGCTCACTCCCGCGCTCCTGCTCCGCCTCGTTCGACGACCACCATCTTATTCCTTTTCTTTTTTTTCTGTTTTTTTTTGGTTGACGCCAATCCGGGCAAACATTGGACTCATTAACCACTCAGAAGACGGCAGTGTAGTCACGCACGACAGCCCCGCGCCCGTCGACTATAGAGCGCAGGGGGATGAGCGCCGGCTGTGTCGTGTCATTAGGACGCCGCTTTCGGGGCTCCGGCTTTCATGCGCCTTTGATGCTGATGTCACGAAGTATTACTTGTGATGTCAAAGTATTCATTGAGAGACAGACCTCGCTGGGTGGGTGGGTGTGTGTGCGTGTGTGTGTGTGAAATGCGTGTGATTGGTGTATTTGTTGTCTTGCTGTTGTTGTTGTTGTTAAGATTCTTCTGCCAACCGCTGGATCGGGAATAAAGAGCCCTTCAACCGATTCTCTTACCGGAATCGTGATTACTCCAATCGTCGCCACCCAAACTAATTTTTCCTTTTCCCCAGGGAATCCCCTTTCTCACAAGAGTTACAGGAAGAGGCATTGCACTGCATTACGGGAAAAAAGCACACAACAAAAGCGGTGGAAATTTGTTTGCCCAAGTAATCTACAAAGTCATAAATCAAGCAGTGCTGGTGTCTTTAACAATTTCTGAGACACGTTTGTGTTTTTCCAAATAAAAGTGAGGCAAAACGTGATACTTTTGCCCTTTTCTTTTGGGGTCATTGGATTACTGAAAAACAGCAGTTGCTGTGCAACTAGTCCATGAAGTATTAAATTCAATGTGAGGGTGCTGAAAACAGGTTAATCTCCCGTAAAAGGTGGGTGAGGATGTCCATTCTTGTCGACTCAAAATCGGACCTGGAATTAATGAAAAACTAGTCAGCAAAAGCAGTTGATGGAATTTAAACTAGCGGTCCATGAAATACTGCTTTCAGTGGTATTTGTACCTTGAGCTACGAAGGGAAGCTGGGTTTTAACCCCACGTAGACGCTGAACCAAAAAGCCTATTCTTGCTCACTGAAAATAAGTTTGACATGGAAGAATTCAAAAAGTGCATGATAAAAAAGTACTTGAAAGTATTCAGGTCAATTAGTCCATGAGATACTAAGTCCAGAAGTATGAGTGTCTTCAACTACTACAGGAAGAAATATGTTTTATAGTACTTCAAAAGTAGGTGAAAATTACCATTTTTCTTCTCTGGAGGGAAATTTAACATGGAATTACTGAAAAAAAGAAAGACATTAAAGATAGTTGCAAGTATTGAGGCCATTAGTCCATTAGGTGCATGTACAGTGGTACTGTTGTCTTAAACTACTAACACAACAAATGGGATTAAGTTTTGATTCAAAAAGAGGCCTGTTCTTGTTCACTTCAGTAACTTTGACATGGGATTATTCAAAAAGTACACAGTAAAAGTATTGGAAAGTATACCAGCAGTGTCTTGAACCACTTATGGAACGAAATGCTACATCAAATTCAGGCAAAAAAAAACAAATTTTCTTGTCCCGATGGACACTGAAATGGCATCACTCAAAAAAAGTACACAGTAGAGTAGTTGATACTATTGCCAGTAGTTTGCCAATTACAGTGCCCAGCATGTTGAGTGTCCTGAGCTACTTATGGAAGAAACGGGATTTATATTACACCAGTATGTCGCAAAAATGATGTGTTTTTATAGGATCTTAAGTTTGAGAGCAGCAGCACTTTCAAGGTTCAAAACTGGTCATTTTTCGTTGGAAAACCTCTTCGCCTGAGCTCAAACTTTCTTATTAAATATACATATTTATCCAGCAAATAAAGCAATTTCCCCTCATACTTTTATGGGCTTTTCTTAGTCACACGGGCGGAAATGGTTTTATATACGCTGATCAGCCACAACATTAAGAGCCCGCACGAGGTTAGTTGAATGGAAAATAGGTGTCGACATATTTGAGTGATCGCTAGTGTGACTGTAGTTGGTGATGCTGTTGCACTGTACTGGGTCACACTGAGAGGTGTCCCAAAAGTTTTGGTCACTCTACCGCATATGAGTGGGGTGGCCAAAATATTAGGGACACGACACTCCCAACAACAATCATTCAAATATGCCCCTCTCAAATAAATTCAATAAAACTCAAATCTGCTGCGGAGCTTTTGCATTATATTCTACGGTAAACAAGCAGGTGGTCATAATTTCATGGCTGATCGGCGTACATCCCGTGAATAAACCCCCAAACTGATTCCAGGCTGCTTTTTCGTGTCATTTGTGACCTTATTTTGAAAACCGGAAGTTGTCACAAGTTCGTATCCTCCACCAAGTTAAGTCAGACATAGTTTGTGCACAGTATTAGCATGTTCATAGCATCTTTTCGGACCACATTTACCCTTCGGTATCGCGTCTTGGCACCGAGAACCGAACCCGCGCGCGGAGCGTCCACCGTAAACGCGCGGGAGCGAGCGCGCGCGCGCCCGTTATCCCGGGGGGCGGGGTGAGGGGGGGGGGGCTGCTCGTGGTTAACGGAGCCGATGAGCGGCGCGATGACCAACACCGGGCGCCGGTTTGTCCCACAAATTAGCGCAACGTCGCAGTCCGCTGAAGTGAGAGGGGCTCGGGCTGGAGCGGGCGCAGCCCCGCCGGCAGACGCGCGAGAGAACGGCGAGCCGAGCTGCTACGGAAGCCCGTAAGGAACCAGACACCCGAGGGAAGCGCGCATGCATACACACACACACACACACACACAACACACACTGGCAGTAAGTAAAGAGCAGTTACCTCGAGCAGTGATTCCACCGCTCAAAACGGTTCAAAACTTGACTTTCCTCGCTCCCTACGCAACTTCCGCCCTCCGTGGAGACGCGGCGTCTACTGGTTGCTATAGAAAGACGCGTCCCCTTCCTCTTTTTCTTCAATTTTTCTTCTTCGCTTGTTTCTTATTCTTCTTCTTTAATTTTTTTTGGGGGGTTATCAACTAGCTTACGGGCGCTTTACCGCCACCTACCGGCCCGGAGTGTAAACCAGTCGCACAGGAATCTAAAAAAAACAAAAAAGCAGAAAACACGTTATTTTTCTTGGCCCGTTCGTTTCAGGTTTCTACTTAAGTGTTTGCATGCTCCCTTCAGTGTCATTTATGTTTATTAATACATTTAACGCCGACGTAACGTAACACTTGAACACGTCATGGATGGACGCAGTGATTCCCCACTCCGGCATTTACTCACAATAATAAAGACACCCTCTCGCGTCATCTACTTCCCCTCTTGCCGTAGTTTTTTTTTTCGCATTTGACTCTTGGTGATCGTCGTTGCCTTCTGCTATGAATATTGGAGTTTACCGTTTATCATATGGGTGACTGTTCAGGTAAAAAAAAAAGTTTACGCTTCCTCTCATCGGCCCAAACGAAGTCGATTGTCAAACCCCTTTTCATGTGGTTTAGACACCAATCAGCCATAACATTATGACCCCCGCATGGTTACAATAGAATATAATGCAACAGCCCTTATGCATATGAGTATAGGACGACCAAAATATTAGGAACACCTCTCATTATAACCCAGCACAGTTTAACGGCCTCACAAATTACGGCCCCGGTAACAATCATGCAAATATGCCAAAGGCTCCCTCAAACAGATCCAATCAGACAGACATTCAGCATGAAACTCCTCCTGAGTTTGGAACTTTATTGCAGGGCTGCCACATTGTATTCTATGGTAAACACGCAGTGGTCGTAATGTTATGGCTGATGGGTGCATACCCACTGATGGATAACAAGAATGAGATCTTCCCCGCTCGATTTCATGGATTTAATGCTTGAGAGTGCTGCATAACCATCAGATGACTTCTCCTGAGTCACAAAATTATCAATCACAGTGATTAAAATCCTCTCCCAGACATGTCCTCTGTTAATAATGGGAATACTGACACGAATGGAAGCCGCCTGTTCCACATCCAGCATTGGAGCTACTCAGCTTTTATCTGCGCCTCGCATTCTGCTTTTAAGCCGTTTGAGTGATGATATCTATTTCAAAGCAGGGGAGCGGCTAAAAAGACTGCGGGCTCCACGTGTTCTCGTGTGTTTTCGGGGAGGAGGGGGCGCCAGTGGTTCCATAAAAGAACAGTCAGGACAGTTAGGTTGGCGCATGACCAACAGAAGCACTCAAAAACAACACTATGAAACAGTGGCTGTCTGGGCTGCCGCCACTAATCGCCATGATCAGTGACGCCGGTGAGAGATGGGAACGGGTTTGGTGGAATGGGACGGACGACTGTTTATTTTTTCCACCACGTTTCTCCGTCCGCGGATGATCCCCAGAGCTCCGCAGCGGCAGACGGAGGCCGCACTGGGTGAGAGGTCGTGGCGGGGCGGTTTGAACTATTTACACGGGCCTCTTGGAAGTAAAAAAAAAAAAACTCCCAATACGGGTACGTTCAAAGGGTTTAAACATTTTAAAGCATTTAAAAGTTTGCTAGAGACTTGAATTTCTTTTGCATTCATATGACTGACTTTAACAATGCTAATAATAATAATAGGAACAATAATAACAGCAACAATAATAATGGTAACATCATCACAGTCCCGTTGGAGATGTCAGGTTAAAGGTCATCGCTTTGACATGGAAACCTTTTGTTTTGTGCTGCATGATTAAAATAACCAAAGAAGTTCGTCAGAGCAAAATTAACTTTAATCAAATGGTCTATTTATTTTATTTTTTTCATTTTAGGAAAAATAATTGTTTGTAATTGTTTATTTGTATTTGCAGCCCAAGTTGATGAGGCCCAAAGAAATCCAGCCAAAATATGAATTATGGGTCCATAGAATCATACTGGCTTTTCCCCCTTTTCGGCACCCGTATTTTTTTTAATAGCTTCTCTCATCACCAAAAAATAAATAAATAAATCACCTCCCCTAAATTAGTGCAGTGCCGTCTATGTCCACTTAGTGGCGCAACACACCTGCAGTTTTTATGGAAAGCGACGTCTGTGTGCTGCCGTTTTTTTTTTTTTTATTTCCAGTCTCTTGCGTCTGCTTAGGCGTGATGTAATAAAACCAGGTGTCATTTAATTAAAACTTGCGGCACAATAAAATGGAAACGACATGCGAGTGACATTTAAATCGAATAGATTAAGTTTTTTTTAGCCACTTGGATACACATAGTAGTCCAGATCAAATATCAAAGTATTAGTATGTTTCTGCGCACAAAGTGCAAATACCTGCGAGCACATGGAGGCTTGGGCTCCGTTATCGACTTGACGCTCCCTCCCCACCCTTCCCCCCCCACTCGCGTTTCTTCGTGCGCCCATTTGCGCGCTGGGAGCGGAACCGTCGTACTGTACTTGGAGGCAGACGTCATCGACGTCACCGTGAATGAAAAAGAGGCGCTCAGCTGTGGTCCAGGCAGAAGGGAGGCGCGCGGTCCGCTCAGAGCGCACACACACACACACACACACACACACACTCAGCATCAGTGCTGAAGGAGCCGAGAGGGGAGACCAGAACCGGTCCGGACAGCCCGAACTTGTGGCCGCCTAGTTTTTTTTTTTTTTTAATAATTTTAATTTTTTTTTGTTTTCCTCACTATGGCTGACCATCTCCTGCATTACAACGACTCCGCCGGGTTCGGGAACCGCTTCGCCCGCAAAGGTGCGTTGCGGCAGAAGAACGTGCACGAAGTGAAAAACCACAAATTCACCGCGAGGTTCTTCAAGCAGCCGACGTTCTGCAGCCACTGCACGGACTTCATATGGTGAGTGCCCCCCCTTCACTCCCCCCTTTTTACGCACAGACGCGGAACGGCTCCAACGCCACTCTCAATTCCAGAAAATTCTCCAAAATATAAAAAGTTGTTGATGCCATTTGGTTCACAGCAGTTCAGATTAAAAACTTAGTTGCCATTCAGTTTTAGTACTGGAGAGATTGACGTCTTCTCCCCCCCATCACTGACTTTTAATTCCTTTTGTTGCAGGGGATTTGGGAAACAAGGATTTCAATGCCAAGGTAAAAAACCGCTTGCGTGGAGAAAAAAGGGTTCAGATACATGAAAGTGATTTGTGTGACCCAAGAAAAAAAAAAAAAAAGCCTGCCAGCTTCCACTTCAGAGAATATTGGCACATGAAATCCGAGTTCTGTCGTTTAAGTCACTTTTGCAGTGATTAAATGAAAAAAAGCTGCAGTTAACAGTTCAAAATGTCAGTTTATTTTGATTTCCCCATCTTGACCTGCCACATCCTCGTCCCTGCTGGTCACCATCTTCTGGAAAACCAAGTTATGCATATTTAAAAAACAAAAAACACAACTAGTTAAGTATTTAGAAGCTGCTTCATATAGAAACAAACCTTCTAGGGCTCTTTACACCTGTGAAGGCAGCTGGCTGACTTCGTGTGACACCTGCGACGCGCTGGTCTGCAGCCACTGGAGGAAGTTCTGGGGAGTACCTCGATTTGCTGAAGACGTGCTTGAGTCGCCAATAGCCGTTTCTGGATTGGGTGATGTGGCTCGGAGGGGGGACTGGTTCGCTAACCCTCTGAGGAACCTCAGCCTCTCGGGCGGCGCTGGCCGGTTCTTGTGGAAGCCAAAAGGGGGCCTCGCGTGGCTGGTAGCCGCTTTCCGCTTCAGAGGGGATCGCCATCTCAGTGGCGTGGGCCGACTGGGCTCCGGCGTTCTCCGGATACGCCAGGTAGTATTCCTCTTGCGTGGCGTAACCGGGCGAAGCCCCGAGCTCATTAGCTTGGCTGCCGTCGTCCTCGTCACTGGAGACGCCACCCGGGTCAGACAAGCCATCGGTTTGAGTGGGATAGTTAGAGGCCTCCTCAAAGACGAGATGGTGAGCGTTACCGTCTTGGGCGTTGGCCGGTTCTTGTGGAAGCCAGAAGGGGGTCTCATGTGGCTGATAGCCACCTTCTCCTCCAGAGGGTCTCGCCATCTCCGTAGCGTAGCCCGACTGGGCTCCGGCGCTCTCCGGCGAAGTCCAGTATTCCTCAAATGTGGCATAACTGGGTGAAGACCCGAGTTCGGTTTGGCTACCATACTCATTAGCTTGGCTCCCATCGTTGGCTTGGCCACCACCCTCATTGCTGGAGACGTTGGAACTCCGGTCCGACAAGCCGTACGTTTGAGGGGGATAGTTGAAGACCTCCTCAAAGACGAGATTGTGAGCATTGCCACCATCTGCACTGGCACCGGTCTGCACGTCCTGGTTTCGGTTGCCATACCAGAGTCCGTAGTCAGCCACGCTGCCAGGCTGCCAAGGCACAATGCTGGGAGGCTTTGTAGCCGGAGGATCGGCGGACGCGGCGGCCTCATAGACGCCGCTTGGACCCTCGTACCCAGCCGACTCCACAGGGCCTGGAGAGAACGGCGCCTCGTTTGTGACCACCACCCTCACTGGTTCTGCTTGGGCTTGGATGGAGCCCGGCCGAGGCTCCGCTGGGCCGCTTAACTGGTAGATGGGTTCCAAAGGAAAGACGAGCGGTGTGTCAAGGTCTTCAAGCCCCCAGGCTCTTGACGCCACGTTAATGAGCCCTTCTACGTCGGAAGCCGCAGGCGTGTCGGAACGGTTTCGGGAAGACGGGCCTGGAGACTTGCCGTCACCCTGCTCGAAGACCAGAGTGTTCAAATCATCGTTTTCGCCAGCCCTCCCGTTTGATTCAGCCACGCCTGGATATCCATAACCTGTGAAACGTTAGCAGTTAAGATGAAGCTGCAGGAGCTACGAGGCCTAACGTGGCGATGAAGGGGGGAAAGTCATTACCGCTTGTAACTGGAGAACCGGCGCCGTTATTGAACAGCAGAGAGCACACCCAACAAACCCTGCAAAGGAGGCAAATGAAACCAAACAACTGACTTTAAAAGTCTAACAGACAAAACAAATTACAATTGCTCAGAAACTCGCATCGCCCAAACATACCACAGGAGTCCAGGAGCCATGGCTATTAGCTGAGCGGCCGCGACCTGCACTGCTCAGACGCGACAGCGGCAAAGCGTCGAACGCAACCTCTCGCCTCCGCGCCGCTTTCTGCCTCCTTTATGCCGGCACTCCGGCAGCTGACCAGTCAGCAATCAGTGGCCCAATCATGAGCAGGTGTGTCTGGCCCGGGGTTCGAATGGAGCCAAGTGGTCCAATTATATCTCGTTTTAAATGCCCCAAACAGTGTGAAAATGGTCCGTGTCAGTGCCTCTTTCCTAATGGACGGGCCCAGACCGGGTGAAATCTCATTGGGCAGGAGGAGGGAGGGATAAACCGTTTAATAAACTGGAGGAAAGAGGAACGACCAATCACAATGCTGCTGCCTGCGCTCTCTCTCTCTGCCTCCAAATACGTACGAAACAGCTGCAACAGGCACAACTCAGAGAACCACTTAATCGGGAGCCTCCCCCTCTTCCTCACCTCCAGCGGGAGTGCGTCGTCACCCAGCTGTTGTTTGATTAAAAAACAACACAAAAACTCCACCAACTGAACCGGATAGACGACGAAAAAAAAAACATTTTTTTTACCGCTAATCAAACAGGTGACGTCGCCTGTGTAAAGTTTGGTTTGTGCTTCTCTGCTGTGGCAACGGCTCGCTCTTCCTCCCTCCAATCCCTCCCCACCCCCAAAAATTCTAACCTTGCATCACGGCGCACCACAAGGGCCGTGATTGGTCGGCTTGTGGTACACCATTTCCGGTATATAAATTCGGAAACGTGAGCACTTGTCCAATCCGATAACTTCCAGCTCCAAAAAAAATCTCTTTGGTCGCCATTGTTCACGGCGTCAGGGGCGGCTGGCCAAAAAGCTAAAAACAGCCGATGAGCGTCGGGGTTGCTCAGCAGCACCCCCGGTGTTTCGGCGCGGAATTGCACGGCATGCATTCAAACCCCGACACAGAACTTCGAAAGGTTCGCGGCTTCAGGCGGGCCGGCGGCGCAGTGACGCCACTGAATTGTAAACCGAGCTTCAGTCACATAGTTTTTTGTTTTTTTTTCATTTAAAAAAAAAAAAAAAAAAAAAATTCAATCACACAGTCTTTCTGACTGACCCCTCAGTCGCGTAACTACCCGGCCAGATCGGATCATGTCACGTGAAAACAGTAGACCCAAAAGCTTCATTCAGAATCAGAATGGACAAAAAAAAAAACTTAGCTAGTTAAAAATTGTAGTGTGAATTTGCTTGTTTGACTTGACACTTCTAGAGTCACGAAAATCCGATGTAGCGGATAGTGGGGGGGGCGGGTCGCGGGTGCGCCCCGACAGCGACGTCCTGCTTGAACGCCCCTGCTTCTGAGGAAGGGGGAACCGCAACAGAAAGAGCCAGCCGAGGGAGACCGGCAGACCGGGATGATGTAACAGGGATAGCCGAGGTCAAGCAGAGGTCAGATCACGACGTCACCGGTCATTCCCGTGCGCAGGAGACGCAGACGTCTCATGGACTCATGGACGCAGATTGACGGAACCAACCCGCGACGTCGGCGGTCGGTCTGGCTGCTCCGCGTGCGCCCGCGCCAGCGCGTGGAAGCGCGCATGACAGCCGATGCTCCGACCCGAAAAAGGCGACCATCGCGCACGTATAATCTGAGGATAACAGACAGGATGATAATCTCATAATCCGACGCGCGCATACATCCGCCCTCCAATTTTATGCGGCCCATCTAGATGAGACTCCGGCGGCATGATACACCAGCCTCCCCTCATGAGGATTATCACGGTCGCTCTTTGTGGTTCTGCTTTTGTTTGAGGAGCTGATGTGTTGGTTTATGTCAGTGGGCATTTTGGAGGCTGTAATTTGTGGTGCTTGCTTATCCTGAAAGGTGCCCCCCCCTCCCTCTGCCCTACACCCCCCCCGCCCACCCACCCATATTTTGTCTGTGTCATTTATTTCAATTACTCGTTCCTACAACTCCAAAGGTGCGAATGCTGCATTCGTGACGCGCAGCTGAGAACATTTGGCTTATAAGAGTTATTAGAAAGGTGATAAAGGGCGATCATCATTCTCCATTTCGCTGCATTACTGATATCACTTTATGCTCTCGGCAGCGTGGGCAGATTAAAGGCTGCCTAAAGTTTCTTGCTGCGCACTAAAAAAAAAATCGGAGAGTAGTTTTTTTTTTGGGGCCCCCGCAATGCTCAAAGTCTTCGAAGGTGGAAAATTGTCACCTTAAAGATGCACAGATTAGATTGGCGGATAGAGGTCGAAGGTCAAAATCACTATGACCTCGAATCTGATTGGCTTGTGAAAACAGTGTGTTAGGAAGTCCTCAAGGGCGGAAGTCAAATTTGGCATAAACATCAACTGGAGCTCCTGGATGAAGTGATTTGACTTTGGTGGTCAGAGGTCAAAGGCCGAGACCTCACAAAACACATTATTGGCCATAACTCTCAATGATATATGCTGATTTGGACTTTTTTTTTTTAGTATAAAAGTCAAAATGTGTAAAATGATATAACATGACATCACTACATTTTGTATCTAAAAGGTCAAAGGTCAACTTCTCTGATCCCCAACCAATTCCCTTGAATATTTATGAGATGCCTGGAGGCTGTTTCTTCTGGCTTGGCAAACAAAAACAAAAACAAAAAGACCATTCAAGGGTGAATTGTTGATGAGTTTAGAGGTCAAAGGTTAAGGTCGTTGTGACATCACAAAGCATGTATCTGGGCAGAAGTCGTGCGCTCATTATGAGAACATTTTAGGGAGACGCTGAACAGGATGAAACGATGAAGCGATGACACTTTTCTACTCCATTTCTCCATTTAACAAAGTCTCGGGGCACAAGCTTTTTTTTTTTTTTTTTAATATCTCCTGCAGTCACCCACCCCTGCTGCACAGAGAAGTGCCATAACTGCGGAGAGACATCTTTATTGCTTGAGTGTCCACGTAGGGGGTGGACCAAGGACTCGCTGTTCCCACAATGCTGTGCCTTTTGTCGTTAAAGCCCACCGAGTACGTCTCTGGCTCTGCTTGGCCAGAGACGTACGTTACCGAGTTACGGGCGGATGAGTCACATGATAATTAAGATCACACGCGTGCAACGGATAGTCCGTTTCGATGATGTCGCCCAGAAGGACACATCCTGTCATGCACGCTGAGTTACGGTCTTCCACGGCTTCCACTTTGCAATAAACCCTCTATTCCACTCAGATGAGAAGCCTGATCATGTACACTAAGGTTTAACACCACATACAGCATCTTCAGGCTCACTAAGATACTTCATGCACGTTCTCCAGCAACGAGCGTTCCGTGCCGGGCACTTTTGGTCTGCGTGACCTTTGCCAGGCAAACATGTCAAACAAGGTTTTTTCCCAGTTTGAATATCAGCTGCTGCTCCTCCCGTCCTCTCCTGTTTGTGTTTTGAGGTCCAACTTTTCCGAGCCGCTAACGCCGCTGCTTAAAGGAGGTCTTGATCCTCCTCCTCACTCCCCGAATGGCAAAAAGAGGCCGAGTCCTCATCGATGGGCCCTAACGAGAGCCGACCAGATCACAAGCCGACCCCCCCCCTCCCGAGAACTCCAATCCACTGCGCTTTGCACTTAAACCGAATGACGCAGAAAATGTGAATTCAAATACTCCTGCAGACGTCAGAGCGTCTAATTGAAACCAGCGGTATGAAAGCGAACGGGTGAAGCTTTGAGCGCCGGATCATTCGCCACCGCAGTGGACGCCCCCGCCCCCTCACCCCCCCCTCCCCACCACCACCCCCTCCACACTCTACCCTACCCCTCTCCTCGCCCTCCTCACCAGGCTTTGAAGTAGAGCGTCTGTGGAAATTACAGTGCCATCTGGAGAGCCGGGATCCCATCGCCGGGATGGAGGAGGGCGCCACGTCTGGACACGGGAGCGGCGAGGGGCGGAGGGAGAGGCGTTTGGAAGGGGAGGGAAAGGAAGGAGCGCGCCACAATGCGAGGGGGGGGGGGCGGGTGGGGGCGGCGCAGGGAGGCGGCAAGGCGGTCGGTCAAAAGGTGGCCGCACGACTACCAGACAAGATAAACACGGCAGGCTTTTTTTCAAATGCATGGGTGGGAAGTGTGAGGCCGGGAGAGATGCTGGAGTCAAGGAGGGCCCTCTAACACATTCTGTCTCCTCGCCGCGGAGTTCTGGCAGAGATAAAGCAAACAGCGCTGACGACTCGGAGCAGATATGAGAGAGAGCAGAGACGAGGAAGGAGCGGTGGATGTATTATGTCTGGGCGACGAGCGATTGTAAACCGCCGCGCGAGCTATGTCTGGGCGGCGGCGGGTGTGCGGAAATCGGCTCGCTTGTGGCCTCGGAAATCGGAATTGATGTCACGTCGCTGAACACAAGTCATGGCGTCTTTATCTATCCGCAATTTATTTATTTTTTTGATCTTGTGTGTGTGTGTTGCTCAGTGGAATTTCTCAGGATTGAATTCTGCGGCTAAATCGCTTCCTCTACATTTGATTGGCACGTGGGCGGAGCCTAGCCAGCGCAGACATTTGGCTTCCGCCCACGCTCCCCTCTCCCCGCTCGCTGGATGAGAGGGAGGAAGACGGAGCGAACGAACTAATTACGGCGCAAATGCACTCAAGACTGAAAGCTCGAGTCTTTGATATCGCCCGCTGAATATGTTATTGGCCCATTAAATGGCCGCGTTATCGGATGTTATCATTAGAATGTGGCCGGGAAATAGCCGGGAAGTGCTTATTATTGTTCAACGTTGATAAATAGACAGATTTAAGACGCTTCGAGAAAAAAGATCCCGGCTTTTGTTTAAAGTTGCTGCCCTAAAAATTTAGGGGATTTCAGTGTTGCCAGCAGAACCTGCGGCCAAGACTTCCATCCTAATAAGCTATTGATATTTTACAGCCTGATTAACAACTGGAGACACGAGAAAGACTGCGAATGGTCACGAAATCCGCATATTCACACGCACATATCCGTGTATGCGACGACTCAAACCGCCCTCATATTGCCGAAACAACCATTCGGCGAGGGTGAAGTTTTTAATAAAAGGTCCCGATCAACGCCGCAAATGTGAAACCGGGGCTCGCAAATTGAGTTCGGAATGTGGACTCATAATTATGAAGGTCACTAGAGGGCGTCCGTGGCTTCATCTAATGGCCGGCGGCGTCCAAAACGAGCTATTGATGTCCAAACCGGAATGTTTGGCGCACGCTCAGACTCGATTTCAGCCCCGAAAGAAACATCCCCCATTTGGCTCAAGGACCTTTTGGCGGCGGCGAATGTCTCGCGGTCCAGGCCGCCGATACTTTTTTTTTCTTCCCCCAAACCCGGCGGAATATTTGCTTCCCATCGTCACCGCGCGATGGGAACCTCGGATACGATCTCGCGCGCGAGCGCCGGTCGCGTGCGCGTGTCAGCTAGCCTGACGAGGGCTGACACATGCCTCCCAAAGCGCCGCCGCTGAGCCCTAATTGGCGCGTAGGTGTGCGGAGCCAATCGCCTCCCCCGCCGCGGAAAAAAAAAAAAACGGAGCGGCGGACCCCGTTACCCAATCAAGGAGCAGAAGTGCGGGGGCGTCGGGACATGAGAGCGAGCGCCGCGCGACTCCTTACGCGGGGAGCGGGAGTCCCAAACAATAAACATCTTCCGAGGGCGGCGGGCCGAGAGGCAGCAGCGCGCCTCTCAAGAAGTGACGCCGCTGAGATCTGAGGGTTGAGATCTGAAGGGGCCCCATCTCGCTCCACTCTGATTGGTGCGTGGAAAAAAAAGGTGGCCCGGATATGTGTGTCAGATCGCGGCACGCCGCGCAAGCATGAAAGAGAGAGAGAGAGCGTCTCGTTGCTTTGTTATGGATTGTTATTATGGATTATTAATCTCATGCTCGGTCGGTGTTTACGCTGCTGAGCTTTACTACTTGCCCGGCCGCGTAAATAAGAGGCAGTTCATTAAAGTAAGAGCCTGGCAGATAGTGAGGGGTGTTTATGTGAGGTGCCACACACACACACACACACGCATACGCATACACACACACCGCTTTTTTTAAAAAAAAAAGCATATCCCTGGAAATGAAGAACCGCGAACTCTGAATACAATTAACTCCCAGTTTCATCTCTGGAACTGTTTCAGCTGAGGCTCAAATGTTATTTCATCAGATTAATGCGGCCCGGGCGCAGCGAGGAGAACCTGCGCGAGCAGCAAAGCTCTCATCAAATAAGCTCACAATGAAATTTTCATCATCTGAGCATTTGTGAATTTGGTCTTTTCGCCAGCCGCTAAAACATCTTAAGTAGTTTTTTGGGGTTTTTTTTCTCCTCGGCGAAGTTAACTGACGTCGGAATCCTGCAGCTGCCCTTTTGAGTTCTACTTAAAAAAAAAAAAAACGTGTTTTGCTCAGGTCTAATTAAAATGAACATGTTGAGTTTGGAGAAATTACTGAAACATTCCTGAAGCTTCCACTGAAGAACCCCCCACCCCCCCCACCCGCCCGACCTCATCCCCTTGCTGAACGGCATTAATTACACCGAGAGGGGAAGCTTAGCTGGCTGAGATAATTATGTGTAATTCTGCCTCGCCTTGTCTCCTCGCCACATTCAAAATGTCCCTTTTTACTATGGACTGCCGGGTCGCTCCTCCATTACACTCCCCCACCTCTATTCCCCCCCCATATTCTCTCTCTCTCTGTTCTCCCTTTCCACTCCTCACTCGACACCGCAGCAGCTGAAAGGGCCATTTCCATTTTGTTATCATGGTAACAGATCTTCCGGGCAGTTTTGCCGTGTATTTAATGCTATCAGATAGCATCTGCTGGCGCTAATTGCGGCCCACTTGCTTTTGCTCTGTGTGCTATATTAAAAAGAAAAAAAAAAAAAGACTTGTTCGCACTGCAGGTCTTAATGCTCAATGCCGATGTTTTTCTTCTTTTCTTTTTCTTTTTTCTTTTGCGTGGTTGTTCACGTTACGATTTAAACACCGACCGCCACCAGACTCCAGGTAGTGAGCATTCAACTGAATTGACCCGGAGAAGAAGAGGAAGATGCGACATCGCGCGCGTTTTTATGGAAGTGAATATGGATGCTGGTGCACGCCGGCGTGCGTGTGCGTGCGTGCGTGCGTGGGTCATTCCGACTGACCAGCTCCATCAACGGCGTCCGCCATGCTTGTCGTTTACGTTCGATCCTCCTCCTCGAGGTCTGTCTCACTTCAATGGGGACGGATGAAATGCGACACGGGCGTGCATCCGAGGTGGCTTTGAAAAACATCGGCCACGTCTCCGATTTAGGAGCACATATGAAAGCGGCCTGGATCTGATTTGGGGGGGGGGGAAAAATCGGATTTGTGCTGCTCAGATATGAAAATGAAATGAAAATGTGGGTCACATCTGGGCAAAATAGTCAGATTTGTGCCACTTCTGCCTGCGGTGTGGACGCAGCCTCGCGGCTTCGCGCAGCGACGGGCCGCAGCTGAAAATGTCCCACCGCACCTGGAGACTCTCAGCTCCTCTCTGCCGCCGCCGCCGCCGCCGCCAAGTCACAAACCACACACGACGATTTCAAAGGCCGGCCGAGCTCGCTCTCGCTCCCGCTCCCGCCCTCCCCTCTCATCGGCGGCTTAAGCTGCAGCCTTTGTCTGCGCTCGTGTCTTGTCAAATTAAATCGCGGAACTTAGCGGGGCCCGTGCCCACGGGGCTTTTCCGATCCCTACGCCAGTTAGCGCCCCTAAAGACGAAGCGACGCGAGGCCTTCTTATGTGTCAGCGTAAAAGGGATTGCCACAGTCTGCGTGCCAGACAAAGAGCTCTCCGTTGAAATTCCTTAGAGGATGAGAAGGAGAACAGAGGACACGGAACACAAAGGCATTAATGGCGGTGGTGGGAAGTGAGGAGGTTTAAAGCCGTGTTAAGGCATAAACAAATATCATTTACTGACGCTGCTCAGCGCCTTAAAGGGGAAAATCTGATGATCCTGTATCAAGACTATAGGCGGCATGCAGTGTAATGGGCCGTGACGCAGATGAGCTGTAACTGCATTCTGCGTGTTCAGTGTTTAATGTTGGATTTGTATCAAATATATTTGTGAAAGGGGCTATTGGGGCTGTAATTTGTGGCGCTGTTGAACTGAGAATATTGAATATTTTGGTCATCCCCACTCAAATGCACTGGGCTGCCAAAATATTAGGGACAACTCGAGTTATGAGCCCAGCACAGTTCAACAGCATCACAAATCCCACTGCTCTTGCCGTAGTTTTTGCATTTGACTCTTGATGATGGTTTTTGCCGCCCGATTTATTTAACAAGAACTTTGAGTGAAAGAACGCTCACGTCCTTGTTTCCATCAACTTCTTCATAGGACCAAGCGAAGTTGATTGTTGAGCCCTTTTCGTTGATTTGCGGTGCTGTTGAACTGTACTGAGTTACACCGAGAGGTGTCCCTAATATTGTGGTCACCCCACTCACATGCATTGGGGTGCCAAAATATTAGGGACACCTCTCGGTATAACTCAGTACAGTTCAATAGCATCACAAATTACAGCCCCAATAACAATAAATTGAGTATGTCAACCCCTCTCTCGAACGATTCAATCAAAATTCGACGTAAAACTCCTCTTCCAGGGAGGGTTTATTGCGGGGCTGTTGCATTATATTCTATAAATATCAGTGGTCATAGCGCTGAGGCTGATTGCTGATAGTATTTGTTATTAAAAAGGCAGTGTTGTAGGGTGAAATCAAACAATGGACGCTTTATGGGGCCGGTTGTGTTTGTCGCAGTTTGGCGCCCGGCAGTGCTGAGAGTTTAGACCAATGCCAGTATCACTGATGGCTGCCGCCGCCCAGGCCGGCGTTTGTGGGATGGAGGTTTTTGAGCGTGCACACGTCCACCGCGGGTTACTAGGGTTACCGTCTGGGCAGTGTCGCGCCGGCCGTCGTCTTTTCTGGGGTCATGCGGGCACAGTCTGACGGTCAGCCAGCGCTACCCCCTCTCGATCGCGCTTCGGTGGCGGCGGGCGTGCGAAAAATGAGGACGCGTAATCTGTAGTTTTAGTGAGCAAATGAAGATGGTAGGGGTGGGCAATGATGTGTGTGTGTGTGTTTTTTAGGGGTGCGGGGGGTTGAGGGAGGATGTCTCAGTGAAGGCAACATGGAGGGAGAGTTGCACATCGCTCATTTGCATATGCTGCCCACATTTTAGTGACACAAATCTGGTTGAAAAAGCTCCCTTGCAGGCAAACCTTCAGCCAATCAGGAGGAGCGGGCGAGATGAATATTCAGACCCGCTCGCCTCGCTGCAGCGGGCCGATTTCAAACGCGCAGCGACGCGTGCCGCTGCGGCTGATTTTTGCAGGTGACATTTCGTGAGGAAAATATCCA